>JAODAL010003919.1:75000-165178 GCA_025379985.1 Phyllomedusa bahiana | reverse complement strand
GCCTGACTCATGCTGCTGCCCGGTCCTACACACTATGTCATTGTGCCACTGTCGCCCTCAGCTGCTGCGTGGCTGCGCCTGGCCCTACCACCTGTCATTGTCCACGCCTGACCTCAGCTGTGTTTCCGTGACCTCCACACTGTGGCCTATTCCTGTTTTTCCCACCTCCAGAATGTCTTTTCCCACTGCCTGCCTCATGTGCTGTGGTGCTCCCGCACCTCCACACCTTCACAATTTGGCATGGCCCAAATTGTTTTTTTCCATTTCGCTGCCTGACTTTATCAGGCTACATTCCCGCTTTCAGTTTTTTTTGGTCATTTTTGCCCTCTTAAGTGCCCAGGAATTTTATAGTAACGTTTCTAAAGCGGCGCAGTCATGGCGGTATACTAAAAACAACATTGTATAAGACCAAACCAAGCCCCTCTCAAAAATTTAAAGCATGGCACAACGTTCTACAGCACCCGCAGGCTCGGGCAGCCTGAAATAGCTGCTTTTTTCTGATTCGTCCCGAGGTAATTCAGAACAAAGTTATTTTTTGCCAGAAATTCGGCAAGTGAACAAACGAATTTCGGGAAAATTCGCCCATCTCTAATCCAGACCTTCTTCAGAAACCCGTCACTATACTTGTTATATTATTGCATCTAGAAAGTATCCAACCCTTTCCCCGATCCTGGCACTATACTTTTTAATTTACATCAGAAATTATCCAACCCTTTCCCAGAATCCCGGTCACAAACCTGTTATATTATACCCGAAATGTATCCCCCCTTTCCCAAACCGGCAATATTGTTAAATTTTTTTTTTTTTACTCTAAAATGTATCCAGACCCTTCTCCGAATCCGGTCACTAAAAGGCCATGTTCACACGGGTTATTTTGGGATGATTTCAAACCCTTTAAATTCGTGGCGTACTGCCAAATTTGGGGGAATACAGCCCTTTTTACGGGAATCCACAGTTTCACAAAACTAGGATTTCGTCTCCTCTCCGCTCGAGAACCGCCGAGGGGGAGAGAATTAATGTCATTTTTTAGCGACTTTTCGGTGCCCGGGCCCCCCGCTCCCCCCCCGTCCCCCCCCCGCCACCGGGTAAAGCGGGGCTAATTACGCCACCCCATTAAGCTGTGTGAACATACCGCTTTTTAAATTTTTTCATCTAGAAATGATCCGACCCCCTCCAAATCCTGGTCACTATAATTGTTTATATTACATCTAGAAATGTTCCAAACCCCTTTTCCGAATCCCGGGCACTATAAATTGTTATATTTATTACACTAAAATTATCCAGACCCTTCTCCAGAATCCCGGTCACTATAACTAGCAAAAAAAATGTCGCCTGGGCACCAAAAATCATACATGTCACCCTATAGCTGTCCCAAGCGAACACAAAGGGCGACATGTATGAATGGGGCTGCGCCAGATATCTAGCTTCTTATCAGCCCGATATCATGCGCAGCACCGTTTGCTATATTTTTACATTATCGGGCGCATAATAGACCCTACACTTTTAATGCGCCCAATTCGGGGGCTACGGGAGGCGGGGCGTACTAGAACCGGCTATAGATTTGTAGCTTCACTACGGCGTTTCTAGGCAAATTACTGCTGGAACAGGTAGAGCACTTTCAAAGTGGTTTACCTGAGGAAGAAATGTAGTGCAAGCGCCAAATTTCATACATGCTGCCCAAAAACTGTAGTTTGGACTCTTAGTTGCCTTCTCTGAAATCTTGGGGGCAATACAAAGGAGCATTGGTCAAGAGGTGCATATTGTAGAAAAGGGTTGGCCAGTACTATTTTTGCAAGTCCAGTAGGAGTTGGGTCCAGGTAGTACTAAATTTACTGACTAAATAATGCAAATCCAAGCATTTCCTGCATACAACCAGATCGAGACCATTAGTGGCTAGAGCACTATTGCCCCATTGCAGAGATGGCAGAACAAAATGGACCACACATACATTGCAGTGTGATGCAAAGAATATTTCTTCTTCAGTGAATGTTTAATAAGGAAAAGATTGTCACAGATGCAACAGGACAAGAAAAGCCTTCATAAAAAACAGAGATTCAGAGGTCAAGAGCCTCCAGGACTCTGCTAGAACAATTTGTAGAGATTATTTTTATCCATCATAATTGACTATTTGTAAAATGAAAAAGAAGAGGAGGCAGCAGCATAGCAGTGATGTACGGCTTATATTATTAAGGTGTAGAATAGATGTAAAAAAGGGCATCGAGGTCAGAGAGTGAATAAATAAGAATGTTAAAGATAAAGATCACTGCTGTCTGTGTATGATATGAGCTTCAACTCATGGAAATGGATAGGATTTAGAATAAAATAAAATAAAGATATCTAACTACCGTATATACATTGTTCTCTCTTTAAAGAGCCCACATCTTGCCACCAGGGCAGTCCATGGATTGGTTAAAGGGGTTTTATCTTTTCAGCATTTAGAAGCCGTTTATACTGGTTGCTAAGGAGAGCTTGTGAAATGGAGGGGCGTGTTTCTCCTCCCAGCAGGGAGTATCTTCTCTCTGCAGACACACCCTTAAAGTGTGCACGTGAGGATTCATTCTGTGTGAGCCGGGGGGAGGGGAGAGATTCTCAGCTGTGGAAGACTAAGGAATCATTGGAAGTGAAATGCTAAGTGTAACTTAATAATGTATATCTACATTTCTCGCTCTCTACATACTTTGTAACTAGAATGGGCATTTGATATTCAGGACTCTGGGAAAGATAGGTGATTTTTTTTTTCCCTCTCTCTCACACAGTGATATATCCTGCAGATTATTACACCTCTGACCTCTACAGATCTGCAGAACAAAATGATACGCTTTACCTGTTTGTGTTCACATGGGACTGCACATGAACTCTCTCTCTGCTGCAGGACGACTGATCGCTGTCAGTGACAAACCCCGCAGCGCACATGTCGACTGATTGCTTCTCTCTCTCTCTCCTCTCTCTAATGTCACGGTGGTAGCACTCCCAATGCTGTCTCTTACCTCTCCCTTGGGTCAAAGCAGTGAAGAGGGGGACCTGATGCTCGGCGAAGGAAGACGGTACTCCTACTCCCCCGGGGCACTCTCTATGGTGGTGGTTGTAGCCTCTCCCGTCTGTGTTGTAGTGAGTTGGGTTTAAACCTCCCCCAGAGAAAAGAGGATAGACCCAACTTCAGCAGGAACCTCCATCCCCCAATTCATGGGGTCCATAGTTTCTGTAAGAGCTTTTGAGGTTCTATCCTGTGGACAACTAACTAATGTTGCCTTTCTAACTATTGGATTTTTCTTCCACATAGTTTTCTAATGGGTCAGATCACCCACGTGGGAGGAAAACTGCGCCACCTTCAGCTGGAGGACCCATGTTTTTTACAAGAGCTGTTTTTCCTGGATCTAGAGTTTCAATAGACTGGATGATTAAGTCATGAGAAGATGTGAAGCGTTGGACATTGTAAGACAGTTTTCGAAGCCTTCTATTTGGACGACTATCATAGACATAAGTTGCCTTCTCAATAAGACGTCATATAGAAAGACCTTTTCCTTGAGACATAATTGCACATAACATATTTCACAACAGCTTTGATTTCCTTGCAGACTATGTATTCAAGCCATTGTGAGAAGAAGAAGATAAATCAGGCTTGATCCAGTTTTTCCCATTACGCTGCCACCTAAATATCAGAGCAAATGTGTTGTAGGTGATGTTCTTCAATATCTCAGAAAATGCCAAGAGAGCGCGATGATTTAAAGGCCTGGGCTGCCTTTGATGTACAGTAGACCTTGCACCAGTAAGATCAGCCCATCAAGATTAATGCATCTGTGCACACAAGCTCAATAAACTTGTGTTTGTCGGCCTCCATCCATCAAAGCGTCCCTCTCCGAGTGTTTTATGTGCTCGCTGTTTCGCTTTTACATTATTCTCTGGGATGTTTTATTGATAAAGATTCTTCTGGGATCTGATTTTTGTAGTCACCCAGATCTCCAGTCGGTCTTATCATTTCATGTGTCTCTAGAGATTAGACAAATAATTCGGCTGCCTCTGGATTTTGTAAAACAAATAGGATTTCTTTGGAGAATTCATTCTACACAACAGATTCCACAATTTACAAGAAAAAAAAAAATCACTTTAAAAAAAATAAATTAAAATTAATTAAAAAATAAAAGAAATAATGATGAGACACTCCTGTCCATCTAATTTTACATGAAGAAATTTTGAGGAACTCTGTTGTAGGATCAGAGGTGTAACTTAAAACTCTCAGGCCCCAGTGCAAGATCCATAAAAGGGCCCCCACCTACCATGTGCCATTTACAATATTGGTATCTCCTCGTGTGGTAGAGGGCCTTTTGTGCCCCCTAAGTCTACAGGACCCGGTAGCAACCGCTAGCTCTATACTCCATATAGCTATGCCCCTGTGTAGGGTCAGCATCCAGGAATAACCAATTACCAGCACCCTGGCCCTTTAAATCTTAAAGAGCCGGAGCAAGCGCATGCTCGCTTCCTAGGGTGCGTGCGTGCTGTTTCTCTAAGATTTGAAGGAAGCGGGGACATGCACAGCGGCCGACAGGAGCGAGCGGAGGAGCAGGAGCCTGGATGGGTGAGTAGCCGCTGGTAGTACGAGTTGTCCTGCAGCCCGATAATTTACAAGAAAAACCCCCACACTTTTTAAAAAAAATTTAATTAAAAAATAAAAGAAATGATGGGACACTCCTGTCAATCTAATTTTATATGAAGTACTTTTGAGGAACTCTGCTGTAGGATCAGAGGCGTAACTTAAAACTCTGGGGCCCCAGTGCAAGATCCATAAAAGGGCCCCCTCCTACCATGTGCCATTTACAATATTGGTATCTCCTCGTGTGGTAGCAACTGCTACTTCTACACTCCCTACAGCTACGCCCCTGTGTAGGGTCAGCGCCCATCAATAACCAATTACCGGTGCGCTGGCCCTTTAAATCTTAAAGTGCCGGCGCAAGCACGTGCTCACTTCCTAGGGTGTGCGCGTGCTGTTTCTCTAAGATTTGAAGGAAGCAGGGACACGCGGGGTGGCCGACTGGAGCGAGCTTAGGAGCAGGAGCCCGGACGGCTAAGTAGCCCCTGGTAGTACGAGTCGCCCCGCAGCCCGACAATTTACAAGAAAAAAACACACTTTTTTTATGTAGTTAAAAAATAAAAGAAATGATGAGACACTCCTGTCAATCTAATTTTACATGAAGTACTTTTGAGGAACTCTGTTGTAGGATCAGAGGTGTAACTTAAAACTCTGGGGCCCCAGTGCAAGATCCATAAAAGGGCCCCAACCTGCCATGTGCCATTTACAATATTGGTATCTCCTCATGTGGTAGAGGGCCTTTTGGGCCCCCTAAGGCTACTGGACCTGGTAGCAACTGCTACCTCTGCACTCCCTATAGCTACTGTAGCTATATGAATGATGATTTAGCTTCATAGGATGGAGTTTTGCAATGACTATTTTCTACTCTGCTAGGTCACATCATAAACAAAATTGATGATTTTTTGAATCTACCTTACTATACGAGGAGCTTAGTTGTCACATAACTATGGGAGAATTTATCACCTGATGTACACAAGAAGCATACAAGAAGACTTGGACCAGCCCACAGGGGATCAGGGTAACCCCTGGTGGGCCTCTGAGCATTGTAGACCTAAAGTTGTTTTTTTTAACTCCATATACATTCACAGAAGAGGCAAAAAGATGTCGAAATAGAGGCAAAAAGCATGAATCAGAATATATGAGGCATCTACAGTCACTTACAATAGCTGTAGGGTGGGCCCCTAAAATGAACTCCACCAGTGGGCCCATAAAAATTCAATTGGTAGGGCCCTAGAGTCCACTCCACCTGTGGGCCCCTAGAATCCTCAGTACGACTCTAAATACAATAGTTATGCCCCTCACCCTCTAAATGAGGGCCAACTACTTTTTACCCCCAAATTTGCAACTTTGTAGCAGTTTTATGCCATTCTTGCCACTTTCTGTAAAGAAAAAATGGGGGTCAACCTACTATTGTAGCTTCCAAGTTGGTAACCAGATGCAACCTACGGAAACCGTCAACTGTTACAGTCTAAATATAGCAATAAATCTTCATCCAAGAAGAGAAATACCCAGCAGGGATAAACTAAGGTTACTTTATAATGCCATGATATCAAACAGAGGATAGCATAGATGTCACGCTTACGCATTTCTGACTACTAAGAGTCCTTTTTTAACAGCTAACAAACTGATAAAGTGCACATGATTAAAACAGATTAAACCTAATCAGAAAACAAAACGTCAAACACATCATACATAACACTTAACCCTATACAGGCAGTCACCGACTTACGCCGCCCCGACTTACACCTGTCCCCTAGTTACAAACAGAGGCTTATGGGGCATGCTGGCACTTGTAGTTCCATGTTCCACAGCAGATAGTAGCTGTGGAACGACAAGTGCCAGCATGCCACTGCAGCTCATAAGATGAAAATAAGGTGAAATCTTCTAAACAAGAGCACAGACAACAAAACAAATGTAAATGTGCACTATCCAACACTAAAAAAAGCCTTTTGTGCTGGAGTTACATTTAATAAATCTGTTCCTATTCCGACGTCCATACAAATTCAACTTAAGAACAAACCTATAGTCCCTATCCTGTCCGTAACCCTGGGACTGCCTGCCTTTTCATCGCAGAGAAAAGCCGTCCCCCCTGCGGCCGTGGGGACGGCCGCAAAACAGGACGAACCGACCGGTATTTGTCCTGTGCAGTGAGAACGCACCCTAATTGTCCCCCTAGCAGTGGGGTGTGTGAGCTGCTGCTCAGCAATTACCTGCACCTGTTAATTTTTCCCAGGTAGCATATAGGCTGGAGCTGCCTGCTGCTGGGTTCAGTCTAGTCCAGCCATTGAGCTGTGAATATGGCCCAAAAAATTGCAGTGTTTTTTGAATGTGGTCTGCCTGAGCCTAAGGTGTTGAAGTGGAGCTAGATTTGCTGTTAGGGAAAAAAATGTCCAATATTTCTCAACTTCCACCAGTAGAATAATAAAAAGTAATTTATGATAATTATCAAACTATATAAAATTAATACAATGTAATAAAAATGTTATCATTGAAATAGTATAAAAATGTATAATATCCCAAAAATATAAAAATATCTGCTATAAAATGTATTTAAAATCTAAAACTAATTTTACATTAAATAACGCACTGATTATGTTGTTCAGATTTTCATTTTTTAAATTTTTACCACATTAAATTTGAAATGTATTTTTGCTGCTCTTACCCTTTATTCTACAGCAAGAGCCAGCACAGCACAGGTATTGCTGGGACCTGTGGTCCTCCAAGCAGGATCAGTGCCATAGTCTCTATTCACTTCTATAAGATAAATCCACTGCACACCGTTTTATCTTGCTTAAATGTGAACAATTTATTTACAGACGTGTAGTGAGGGTCATAACACAGAAAAAATAGGATAGGTATTATAACCACATATACTCAACAAATGCTTTCACATAGATTTTCATAATGCAATTATAGAATCTAGATGTCTAGAGGGAGTCGACGTTTCGGCTTATATGGCCTTTATCAAGGACATCTGTAAAGAGTAGAAAGATACCATGATATAAACAGTACATGTAGTCATAACTGAAAGAAGGATGTTATAGAGAAAGAAGGGGGAAAAAAAGGGGAGAAGAAAGGATAGAGGGTGAAGAACAGGGGACAAAGGGAAGTGTATACATGTGGATAGAATAGAGGAGAGAGAGAGAAAGGGGAGGAGAGATAGTGGAGAATAAGGGGATTAAGGGGGAAGGTTTGAGATGAGGCGGTATGGTGCAGTAATAATAATAATAATAATAATAATCTTTATTTATATAGCGGCAACATATTTCGCAGCACTTTACAATGTAGAGGGTATAATTACAGACAAAAGACAGACATTACACAGTGAAAGCTACTTACAGGTGAGACACAAGGTGTGAGGGCCCTGCTCGCAAGAGCTTACAATCTAAGAGGGTGTGTCTGGGGGAAACAAAGGGGAGAAGTGCTAAATTTACAATGGCCCAGCCATGCTTTATAAATATGGGGAGGTTTACATAAAAATTTGGTGAACCTGCCACCATGACTGTACAGTAAGATACAAGGAGGAAATAAAAGATGTAGAAGGGCAGTACATTATAGGATTAAAATAGTATCTTACCTAGGATTAGGTAATGGAAGGATTAGAAGGATGCTATATATTGAGATATATGCAGGCTGATGTGCCGGGGTTGCCAGCTGGAAGAGGAACACATGATATGAGTGGGAAGATCTATATAGCATGAGGTAGGGTATGGATAGAACTATGATCTGTTGCTTACCAGCTAGTATGCTTAGGATCATGCAGGATTCCTAAGGGCGTAGTGCCCTTAACATAGGCGTTCTAGATGGAGAGTAATGAGGGCGCATTAAAAGATGGCATATATAAAGAGGAGTGAATAGTTTCTATTCACTGACATGCTATTCTAATGACTTTTCTCTTATTTCCAGCCTATCTATGGCCTTTATGCATGTTTGGTGCATTACTAAAGCGTCTAAGTTCCGTAATGCGCCGAACACATAGACGAGGGGCGGAGAACTTTAGACTCCATTTCTAATCGCACAAAAACCACTTTCATACATTCAGGCGCATTATACACTGAATAGATAGATGAGAAAATGCACTTTAATGCACCTAGTTCCAAACATGTCTCCCTATGTATGTAAAAAATCTTTTAAATATGCCTTTGTCAAAAAGTGGGAAAACGACTTTGTCAGAAACTGGTTAAAAAAGTGGTTGGGGCTTAATGGGAGTAGATGAATCTTAAAACGGACTGGGAGTTTTATTATCGTTTACTCCAGAAAGTAGCTTAAATGATAGCTGACATCCATGGCAACTCATAGCTAACATATTAGCAATTTACCAAATTAACAACTTTCAGCACTATGTACATGGGCTGCTGAAAAATGAGGAGGATCCACCAAAGGTGTGAAGAATAAAGCAGCTTGGACTCTCTACACAGACACGCTGTCAAATGAGTTGTATCATATTATGTACAACCTAATTAGTTGAGCGAGTACATTGTACCTGATCATCTGTATTCAGTATGTAAAACGAATTACACATAGTGCGCTGATTTTCTTTTTGTCCTTTTGCATTACAGCACCAAGGGCGACATGTATGATTTTTGGCTCCCAGGCGCCATTTTTTTGCACACATTAGTAGTGTAGAATGTGCCTGTATCTATGAACCTGTTCTACTGCGGGTCATAGATTTAGCGCCTTCTTGCTACAAAGTGATAATTCAGGGTCAGGTAAACCACTTGTAAAGTGCTCTACCTGTTACAGCAGTAATGTGCCTGGATTTGCTGTACTGAAGCTATAAATGTGTAGCTTCGTACGGTTGTAGTGTGACACCTCCAGCACACCCCCCGATCTCAGGCGCATTACAAAGTGCCGCAGGTGCTTTATAATGTGCCTAATATTGGAGTGCGCCTGGTTAAAAATACAGTGAACAGGGCTGCACCAATTTTCAGGTCGAAAAGGTGCTAGACCTGGCACAGCCACGTTAATACATGTCACCCCAAGCTTCTACAAATGGAAAGAATTAAAGGGGTTTTCTCACTAAAAGGATTGCTTTCTATGTTAAAGGTCTTGCAAAAACAAGTCATGTCCAGTAACAGTGTCCTACCTATTCCTAGATATCCCCTCTTGTATGGGCTGCATCAGCTCCTCAGGTCGCTATAGCTGCAGACCTGTTGGATATCTCCTGATAGGCTGCCAGCACTGGTTGCTATAGCTACAGACCTGTTCAAGCTCTGCTGAAAGGCTGCCAGCACTGGTTGCTATAGCTACAGACCTGTTCAAGCTCTGCTGATAGGCTGCCAGCACTGGTTTATGTACAGCCCTTTTCAGGCTCCCCTGAAGGCTCCCCAGCACTGTTGCTATAACTAAGACCTAGTGCCTCAGAGCTCATCACTGGGGGCCGTAGAAGCCATTTTAAACCCAGTAAAAAACCCTGAATTAAAAAAAGAAAACTGAGAAAAATGATGAGGTAATAGAAAACCCCCCTTAAGGTGGTTTCCCTCCCCCAAGGATGGTTTTCCCTTTAATTGAACATAGAAATCCAAAAAAAAGGTTAAGAAGGAGTCAAAGGGAAACAGTTGAATGGAACAGTTAGGAGAGTTCTGGGCACTTAACAAGAAGGTTCTACCTCCTGGACGCTTGAAGGACCAAAAGCTGGAACATCAATATGCATTTTTCATGATGATGACGACTCTTCACTGATAACCAAATGTATATTTTTGCTCTTTTGCCTGTCCTCTGTCTAGCAGCACGCCGGACCAGCCCAACTCCTAGGGGAGGCGTGGCATGACCCGGCATGCTGGATGCATCGTCAACACGCCTGGCTGTTGGGGAGTGAGAGGAGGTGGGGTGGAAGTGACAAGGAGTCTTTTAGACCTCCTCCCGTAGAGCAGTTGGTGTGGCCCGAGGCAGCAGTCCCGCCCGCCCTCCCCATGGTTTTGTTTGGACTAGGGTCAGTGAGGTTTATAAGAAAGGTGGTTTGGTACTTGGCCGGTGAAGTTGTTTGGGGTCAGCGTTTTCATCAGTGCTCTGAGGTTGTCAGGGTGGCCGTTGGTGGCAGGGGTTCTTGGAGTTGGAAGATGATATTGGCTGAGGGGGTCATTCGGGGTATGCCTCCCTCAGGGTTTGGAGAACGTTGACCTGGCGAAGGCGGGCTCTTTCAGGTGGTTCCTGGGAGCAAAAAATTTGTGGCCATCTAGTATGACTTTTGGACCTCTGAGCCAGTGGAGTATGGCTGGGGGTAGTGGTATTTTTCCCTTCGGGAATTTGGTCGCCAGGTCATTTGGCTCCAGGGACCTCTGCCCCATAGGTTGTGGCTGGTGTACTTCGTTACTTGTTTACAAATGTTGAGTTTTATATTATTTGGTTGATTACGGAGTAATCTGGTAATAGATATATGGCTCTTGTACATATACCTAGGAGGTGGGCTGGCCCGGCGCGCTGCTAGACAGAGGACAGGCAAAAGAGCAAAAACGTACATTTGGTTATCAGTGAAGATTCATCATCATGAAAAATGCAGATTGATGTTCCAGCTTTTGGTCCTTCAAATGTCCAGGAGGCGGAACCTTCTTGTTAAGTGCCCAGAACTCTCCACACTGTTCCATTCAACTGCTCCGCTTTGACTCCTCCTAACTTTTTCGGGACTGCCTGATGTTCACATGAGGAAATCCATTCCTTGGGCGAGAAGCAACCATCCTTAATTCTCTCCATTTGTAGAGAATTTATCTAATGGTGGGTTGATGTACGCCCAGGTCTTTTGTTCTTTAGCGGAGACCAGTAGAGAATCGGAAAGTGTTGGAATGGCAGCAATGTAGTAGCATATATATGTATATATATGATCTGTCCTGAGGAAGCGCGGGTTTTTCGCGTGAAACGCGTCGACTGTGCACTTGTTTTTATCGTTCTAACTGTTTTATTCTGTCGGGGCCTTAAAGCTCCGATAGTTTTAGAATAAAATGTTGATGGTTTAATTATACCATTGCCTGAGACACCGATCTCTTGGTGAGTGCGCCGGGTCCACTACTATCCTCCACAGGGATATCTACAGCACCTCTCACCAGGTTCATTACAGGACCTGGATATTCTTCGGACCAAGGCAGCCGTGCAGAGGGCGACGGAAAAAACAGCCCTTCAAACGCATCTGAGTGTTGTGCCTCTCATTTGCACAACTCTATATGGTGAGCCCATTACTTGCTATTTTGTATTTTCTTTCTAAGGTTTTACACTATTGTGCGCCCCCTCCTGTTTTTTTCTCCCTTTCTCCCTCTCTCTCTCTCTCTCTATATACATAATACCTGCCTTGTCTGGATCTTTTTATGAATATCTTGTATTCTTGTATGTTAGTACGTTCTAATGTTATCAATAAAATTTATACTTTTACCATATACTGTCAATGTTGCTTTTTGATTAGATGATTATATATATATATATATATATATATATATATATGTGTGTAAAAAATGTTATTTATATTGTTTATGCAAAGTTATTTATATTTGTACTTTGTTAATAAAATGGCTTCTGTGGCTAATTTAATCCAGTTGGTGGTTGGTGTCGTTATTTCGGGGGGAAGGTTCACTGGCGGTATAAGGGGTGAAAGGTTGAAAAGGGGGGTTGTTTGGTGGCGCAGAGTAAGCAATCAGTGTTGCTCAGGGTCAAGCACTTTCATCAGTTTGGAGGCCTCAGAGCTACTGACAAACTCCATTGAGTGATCGGTCTCCTTCCTTGGAGCTGGCACCATCCTAGACTTTCTGCTTGGGAAGAAAGTTTAACTTTAAATGTCACATAAACTGTTTGCCAGTCTTACTTAATTGCCTCATTTTTAATGAAGAAGATCAGAGTGCTCGGCTTTCAGGATGTCAAAGGGTTTGAAAAATGTTTTGTACTTTAAAACGCCGCGCTTGTCAGATACAATTGTAGCAAATTAAATTCCTTGTCCCTTACCAGATGCCATCTCTTTTCTGTTTGCGTTGTAGCACATGCCACATTAAGATCTGGCGCTTGGCAAAAAACCGCGCATTAGTGTCAAACTCGCTGTTATAAACTAAAGTGATGAAATTTTGTTGCACTCGGATTCCGCAGCCAAAATAAAAAAGTTTCTTCAATATTGCAAACCCCAATTATTTTACAGACGTCAGAGAACCTGATGCATGGATTTTGGTTTGTTCTAAATGAACACAATTAATAAAAATGTTAATCGTTCACTGAAGGGCTTGAACCTGAGGAAGTTAATGGTTCGAAAGCAATAAATCAATAAATATAATTTTAAAAATACAAAAAAAAAAGCAGAGCCATAAGAAAACTTTTTTTTTTCATGGACTCTTTGTTCTGCTATGCATATGTTAGACCTATCCGAATATCTCATTAAAAAACAATTAACATTTCTAACATGACATAGCAAACATCTGGGTCTAATGACTGTTTTTGGAAGAAGAAAGGACTGATTAATTGGGCTTATTCAAGAAACAATAAACTGGAGAAGTGTGCTACTGAACAACGCTCGGGAACACTTGAGGAATCTAGAATTATTAAGAGACTGTCATATTAACAGAGGCAAATATAAAACATATGTGCCTCGCCGCCCAAATAATAAAACTTAGTGAGGGCATGAAAGTTTCTTTTCTATAATAATATTGTATAATATTGTATCTGCTAGAGCAGCAGCTTGTGCTCCAGAGCTGCTCCTCTGGAATTTGCAATAGACAGCCATGATGGAGGCTGTCTTAGTCTTCTGGTCCCCTCACTAATATACAAGTATATGCAGACATATACTACCTGTTCTTTTTCTTCTCTCTTTGTTTTAGCTGATTACGTATATATTTCAGGCTCGGACTGGCCCACAGGAAACAGTGGAAACCCCTGATGGACCCTTGAGCATGGCAGAACTGGAGTTTATTCTAGAGTGAAAATACATCGTCGGAAGAGACAGAAGGGCAGAGAAAGAGAGGCAAAAAGCAAGAGGCAGCATATAAGAGGCAGGTACAGTAGCTGTAGGGTGGGCATCCAGAATCAACTCCACTGGTGGGCCCCAAGAATCAGCTCCACTGGTGGGCCCCAAGAATCAACTCCACTGGTGGGCCCCAAGAATCAGCTCCACTGGTGGGCCCCAAGAATCAACTCCACTGGTGGGCCCCAAGAATCATCTCCACTGGTGGGCCCCAAGAATCAACTCCACTGGTGGGCCCCAAGAATCAACTCCACTGGTGGCCCTCAGAATCAACTCCACTGGTGGCCCTCAGAATCAGCTCCACTGGTGGGCCCCAAGAATCAACTCCACTGGTGGGCCCCAAGAATCAACTCCACTGGTGGGCCCCATAGACATTCATTACTCGCGGCGCGTATTCGCCGCTAGTAATTGACATGTCATTTATCTCCTACCATGGTGTATTGTCTGAGCGGGGAGAGGGGACGTAATACATAGTTCTCTTTGAGAACTGTGGATTACTGTAATGACTGGGACGTATCTCGCCCCGTATTGAGCGCAGTATGGCACGAAATACGGGCCGAAATACGTCCTAATTTAAGCCGTGTGAACATAGCCTTATATGAAAATTGACACTAGTTGAACAGCTCCAAATGGTGATGTAAGTAGAGGCAGGTGAGTGCTTAAGCCAATAAAGCAGCTTGGCAGTTGACATCCTATTTGAAATTTTGCGCCATTTTAACAGAAGAAAGGAGGGCCCGCGCGCTGGAAAGCGGGGCCCGAGATAGGTGAGTTTTTATTTTTCCCTTTAAATTTTTTTTTTACAAGGTGAAAAAACCCTTTTTTAAAGGGTTTACTCCATTTTCTGTACTGCTTTAATGTATTGGGCCCCAGTGCATTTTACTTTGTTACATAGTTACATAGTTAAAAGGGTTTAAAAAAGAAGAAAATGTGCCCATCAATTTTAAAACCAAAGGGGTGGGGAAATTGTGGGTAAAGGGGAGAGAGACAAGGACTTTTTTGCCCACCCTCACCACTTTTAAATTTAAACCGGAAACCCCCCAAGGCTGAAAACCTTTCTCCAGCAAAAGACCGTATCTCTGCCCCCCGGGGCCTCCACCAGCCTACCCAAAATTTTTTACTTTGGCAAACATACGCATTAAATTATTCTTTATTTCCGGGTAGTAACAAAAGCCTTTTTTTAAACCCAAAAGTTCCGTGTTTTTTGTGACCATTTTCCCAGGCGGCTTTTTCCAAACGGGATTCACAGTTCTTACATTTAAAAACGCCTTCCCCCTCTGGAATTAAAACCCTTTTTTTCTCTAGTGGGAAGGGAAAAACCCCTTTGTCTTTTGAGGGGGGGGCTTCCCCTTGAAAAAAATAATTTTTTCCCCAAAATACTTTTTGTGGGGGAACCATTTATTTTTTTTATAAATAAAATTAAAATAATTTCCCCCGAACCCCGTCTTTTTCTAAAAACTAAATAAGTTTAAATTTTTACTAAACTCTCCTCATAACAAAGATGCTCCTTTCCCCTTAAAAGTTTGGTTGCTGTCTTTGTCTCTTTTCCACTATTAACTTTCTCTTCTAAAAAAGGGGGCCCCCGGGAACTGAACACCCATTTTTTAAAGTGGGACGCCCAATGCTTTGTACATTGGTAAAAATTACTCCTTGCCCCGCGGGGGGCCAGGCCTTTTTTAAATACACCCCAAAAATTTTCTTTACTTCCCCTTAAGGAAAGGCTAAATTTTGGACTTTTGGCTTTCTTTCTGTAGTCTTGATCTACAAAAAACCCCCAGATCTTTCCAAAAAAAGCGATTCAAAAAGGGGTTTTTTTCCCCCAGGAAATATAAATTGGCCTGCAAATTTATTTTTTTCCCCCAATGCAAAACCTTTTAAAATTTATCCACATTGAACCCCATTTCCCAAAGGGGTTTCCCCAACACTCAGGGGTCCCCCGGGTCTCTTGAAATTTAGGAGCCCTTCCATAATTGCATCCCCCCGGCATAGTTTGGGTTTGTCATTTCAAAAACCCGAAACGGTGCTATTGACCCCTTCCCTAATATCTTTAATAAATATTTTTAAAAAGAAAAGGGCCAAATACGGGCCCCTGGGCCCCACCACTCAAAACCCGGGGGACCATTTCAGATTTAGGGAGTCATTACCACCATTCTCCTGGGTACGATCCAGCAGCCGTTTTTTTAACCCCTTTTCCCACACTGTTATCTCAAACCCAGTGGATTCAAATTTCCCCAAAACAAACGCTTATGGGGTTTCCATTTCAAATCCTTTTTGAAAAAGCCCTAAATAGTGAAGAAATCGGGCGTTACCTTTTAGGGCTAACTAAGTTTATTTGATAGGGGAGCTTTCGAGAGGACAAAGCCCCTCTTCTTCGGGCTGAGCTAGTCCTCTCAAAAAAGTCCTATAAAATTATACTCATTTTAGCCTCTAAAAGGTATGCCTAAATTTCTTACTATTCTACTTTTTTTCTGGGGCTAACAGGGTTTTAAAACATTATCCCTTTTTTTGCAAAGTTTTAAAAAACAAAAATATCCACAGCTCCCCCGCAATCCGGGACTTTAGTCCCCCTCTTAAATAAAAAAAAGATAAATTTGGCCCTGACAGTTTCCCTATCCTTAGTCAAAACCCATGCTTTTTAAATTCACTAATAATATTGTTTTTTTGCCCAAAATACTCCGGGTTATATGGGTCCCTTATGGGGCCCCTAAAACTTTTTTTCCCACAACAGTTTTTAAAACGTTAACTGGTAAAATTTCCCCCTGGGCCCAAGGGGACGGGAAAACCTTTTTTGAAGATGGGAAACTACATTTGCCTTGCGCCAGTCCCCGGGTATATACCAGTCACCGGGGAAATCTCAAAATATCATGTACAGGGGCACAGAAAATAACCGAGCAGAGTTTCTTTAAGAATTTCTTGGGTTAATGCCCATCTTGGCCGGGACCTTGTTCACTTTTCAGTTTTTTTAAATTTGGGGTTTTAAATTTTTCACCCCTGAGCCAATTAATTTACAGATAATGTATTAAAAAGTACTGGCCCCAAACCTACTTCTGCACTTGGTCCACCCCCTTTCAACTACTATTTTCATTGACAGAAATAAAACTGAGCTGAAGAACCCTTTTTAATTCCCTTTCAAACCTTTCCCTTTTGGTCAAAAGTGAACCCAGCCCCATAAAGGGTTTTTTTTAAGGGCCCTACTTGCTCTGTTTTTGGCATTTTTTAATGCTTAAAGAATTTTTTGGGGTTTGGGCCCCTTGTGCCCTTTTGGCCACCTGTTTTTTCTTTTTAAATTTTTAGCTGTTTTTAAATTCACTTTTTTACAGTTTTTTTTTTAAAGCTCTCAAATTTTTAAAAGGCTGATGCTGACCCCTCTACTTAAATTTTTTAAATCCCCTTTTTTTTTGGGGTTTTTCCCCTTTTAAACAAAAGGGTAGAAGCCATTTTTTGGTTTTATTTTTTTGGGTCCCATAACTTGTTCCCCCATAGGAAAATATTTTGAAATAAATTTTCCCCCAAAGTATTTTTAAAAAGTTTCCCCCACTTGGCTTCGATATCACCATTTGCAAATAGTGCTTCAGCTATTTTCCTTTATTCGCCCCTTAAAAAGGGAAAAATTTTGGGCCCTTTTAAAATTAAATTTTTTTTTTCCCTTTCCCGCTCTTTTTTCTTTTTTCCATTTTTAAAAAAAAGTGAATTATTTTTGGGGTTTCACTGTTACCAAGTTTTTCAGAAACCGTGACCCCTCCGACAATTTTCCTGTTTAAAATTACCAGACCCAAAAGGGGAAATCACTTCTAGTTGGGTTCCTCCAAAAACTCCCCCCAAAAATTTTTTCCCTCTAACAGATTGAGGGATTTTCCCTTCCCCTTTTTCAGTTGACGAGAACCGTGACCCCAGTCAATCCCGGGGAAATTAAAGTCCCCATTATAAACTTTTCCCTGCCTGGGGCGGGCCCCGAAACCATTTAAATTTATGCTCTGTTCTTCTATCTCCTCAGGGGATGTTGGGGGGTTTAAAAATTACCCCCCAAAAAAAAATATTTTCTTTTTTTTTCCCCCTTGTTTTTCCCAAAACCCCCCAAATGTTTAAACTTCATTGGGCTACTCCGCCCTGTTTTACCTCTTTCACATTTGCCTTCATATCACCCCTTCCCTTTACAGACACACTCCCCCCCCACCCCTCCTGTTCGCCCCTGCTCTCCTAAAAAAATTTAAAAAACCTTAAAGGGTTTTAAACCCCCCCCAATCTTTGCGGGGTTTGTCCAGCCATGTTTCAGCAAATCCCCTACCCCCTAAAATCAGCTCCTCTACAACTGCACCTCAATTTCCCCCTTTTTTTGGGTTTTGAAAGACTTCTAGCATTTTGAAAACATTTTTAAATTTCCCCTTTCCAGTTTTCCCATTTTCCCGAAAAAAAAGGGTTTTGGGGGATTGTTTTCTAAAAATGTTCATTAGAAGGAATGGGAAATCATACATTACCCGATCAGTAGACAGGGGGGTTTAAAAATTGTTCCCCCTTTTTGTAGACGCATGGGTTTTTAATGGGTTATTTGTTCAGATGAGGGGATTCGTTTTAAACATCTATCCTTTTTTAGATGGCGGGGGGATTTTACATTCCCCTTTTTTCGGGATTATGGCATGGGATTATACAAAATTTTTTTAGTGGGAAAAGCATTTGGATTTTTTATCACACAATTAGAAAGAGGGCAGAAAATTTACATAAATATTGTGGGTACCTAAAACTTAAATGCTGGTTTGGGCAACCCCATGGATCTCCTTATCCGCTGGTCTATTTCCACCTCCCCCATTCCCCCTTCCCCAACCCATGATATATTTCTGCCTACTCTCTAACCTTTCTACCCCTTTTCATTTTTTTTGATTGTCCCCCTCCCACCCCAATTTTAAAAATCCCTCCCCCCCCCTTTTCTAAAATTTCTTTCCCCCAGCACAGCAGCCCCCTTTCCATTAAAGGTGAAAATTTATTTAGAAAACAAAAGGGTTCCCCAAAAAGGAAAATTCGGGGCCCAAAGTGCCCCTAAAACCCAAACCCCTCTGCCCCTAAAAACCAAAAGGGCCCGACATTTTAAAATTTCGAATGCGTATTGTTTTTATCCCGGGCCCGCCGGAACACTCCAGTTCTAAAAAGATAGAGAAGAGTGTAAATACAAAAGTATGAAGATTTTTGGCGCATTACATGGGAGTTTAAATGCCCCAAAACCCTTTGGGTTAAGGGGAAAAAGGTGAAATGCGCCAAACTTGGCGCTTTAACCCTTTTGAAATTGCCCCCAAAAACCCTGCCCTTAATTTTTACACCTCAGAATCTCAGAATCTGAGCATTGAAACTTTAAGAGGGCAACATATATAAATTGGGAAATGCATACTTTTTTTTTTACTTGGGGGCCCGACACCACATTTTCTAGTTTGCAATAGAAGAGTGTAAAATTACGACAGATTTTTTGGCGCATTACATAGGCTTATTGCCCCCAAATTTTGAATGGGCATAGAATTTTTAATGCGCCCAAACTTGGCGCATTTAACCCTCTATGTAATGCCCCAAAAAAAACCCTTCATACTGTCATATTTACACTTTTTAAAATATTATTTAGAACGGGGAGTGCCGGCTTTCCAAGGGGTTAAAAAAAAAGAAAACGCAGCCCCGAATTTCTTTACATGTCCCCCCAAAAGATTTTAAGGCCATGCATTTAACTCCTGAGCCCCCCCGTTTTTTCCCCCTGATACCCCGCTTTGGAAACCGGGCCGTATTCCCCGGAAAACAAAACCTTTTGGAGCCCTTTCCCCTTCAGTTTTGGGCCCTAGTTTTTTTAAAATTATTCTTTAGGATCCCCCAAACCTACCGTGTATTCTGTCTTTGGGTTTCCCAAAAATGGACCCAACAGCTGGGTCATTGCCAGCCCCTCCCAGTAATTTATCCACCCGGTCCAAACCACATGCCGAACCCTGGCCCCAGGGAGACAGCAAACCATTCGGTTGAGGGGGGGGTCCTGGCGACAAATTTTCTATCCGTCTTCCTGATTATAAGAATCCCTACAACTACTAACTGTCTTTTCTTACCTGCATTCCCATCCCCCTACTACTATTTGGGCTGCTCTTCGGCTGCAAGGAAGAGCATGTGTCCACTAGGGCTGCCATTTCTGAGACTGATTCCCCAGATTATCACCCAACTTGGCAATTTTGCTAGGAATCTCAGGGGGAGAAAGGGGGCCTTCCTTTTTCTGGTTAACCCTAGAACTCCCCTTGTCTACATTAACCCAGTTTCATGGCTCTTCCTGCTGTTTCCAATACTCCAACCTCGACATTTAGCCATTAATTTTTGGGCTCCAAGAGTAGCAAAACTCTTCTCTTTCATTGTCAATCGCCCTCGTGTCGCATTTTGCTCCTCTAGGTCTAAAATGCGAGTACCAGAGTAGCAACATGCTCACATCTGCTACAGCGGTTTTTCACCCTGGAACTCTTGCTCCAGTAGAGCATACATATGGCAGATTGTGCACTGCTGGAAATTGCCAGTGAAGCTGCCCATTACCCCGGGTGAAAACAGCAATGAAGAGAAAAAAAAAATGTCAATGAGATTGAAGTATTAAATAAAAGAGGTTTGTTTACTTACCTGTTTTTCTCTCCTGTTTTTAACTCCAGTTTGTTAACTCCGCACTCTGTTCTCTCACCAAGCACTCAGTTTGAGCCAACCAAGCAATGGAGCACACTAATGGATGCAGTGATTGGCGGTCTATAGCACCTCTCTACAGCACAGTGTGGTACTACATGTAGTGTACTGCTCTTATATGTTTTAGTGAGGTGCTGCAAGGATTGGCGGGGCTATAGCACCTCTCTACAGTATAGTACGGTACTACACATCCTGTACTGCTCTTACATGTATTAGTGCGGTGCATGCAGTGATTGGTGGTCTATAGCGCCTCTCTACAGTACAGTGCGGTACTACATGTCTTGAACTGCTTTACATTGTAAATTTGTGAGAAGTCATGCAGTGATTGGTGATCTATAGCACCTTCTACATTACAGTGCGGTAGAACATGTCCTGTACTGCTGTTACATGTATTAGTGAGGTGCATGCAGTGATTGGGGTCTATAGCGCTTCTCTACAGTACAGAGCGGTACTACATGTCCTGCACTGCTCTTACATGTATTAGTGCGGTGCATGCAGTGATTTGTGATCTATAGCACCTCTCTACAGTAGAGTGCGGTACTACATGTCCTGTGCTGCTCTTACATGTATTAGTGAGGTGCATGCAGTGATGGGAGGTCTATAGCGCCTCTCTACAGTACAGTGCAGTACTACATGTCCTCTACTGCTGTTACATGAATTAGTGAGGTGAAGTGATTGTTGGTATATAGCGCTTCTCTACAGTTTTCAGTGCCGGTACATGTCCTGTATGCTACCTTACATGTATTAGTGAGGTACATGCAGTGACTGGTGGTCTAGTAGCGCCTCTCTACAGTACAGTGCGGTACTACATGTCCTGTGCTGCTCTTACATGTATTAGTGAGGAGCATGCAGTGATTGGAGGTCTATAGCACCTCTCTACAGTATAGTGCAGTACTACATGTCCTGTACTGCTCTTACATGTATTAGTGAGGTGCATGCAGTGATTGGTGGTCTAGTAGCGCCTCTCTACAGTACAGTGCGGTACTACATGTCCTGTACTGCTCTTACATGTATTAGTGAGGTACATGCAGTGATTGGCGGTCTATAGCTCCTTTCTACAGTACAGTGGAATACTACATGTCCTGTACTGCTCTTACATGTATTAGTGAGGTACATGTAGTGATTGGTGGTCTATAGCTCCTCTTTATAGTACAGTGCGGTACTACATGTCCTGTACTGCTCTTACATGTGCCAGGATCAGCAGCTCCTTTGGGCACCAGGTGAGGGTTCCATTTTCCTTTTTTTCTGGTAGTGTGTATTTAACGTCCTTGTCCCATAGTAGCTCCTTTCCTCATCATAGAAAGGGATTTCCAGCTCCCAGCAGCTCTCTCTGATGTTATATGGAAGGACGCGCTTTATCTGGATTAGTATCTGCTTCAGTTGTTTTTCGTTTTCATGTTACATTATGTCGGGGAATATTTTGGGCTTCAGAACCAATCGTAGATTATGATTCCAACATAAAATAGTCGTCTCACAGCCAGTTTATACTGTATGTTAGGAGACCACTGTATTTTGACAACTTTCTTTTCTGTCAACTTGGAGATCCAAAACGCTTGTGCTTTATTGCAGGTTTTATCTTCTCAGCTGAATTCCATGGAGAAAATCCACAACAAATCCAATATATTTATGTAACATAGGTTGCCATGCTACAGAATTAAAATCCACATAAATGGTCAATGTTTGTGCTTATTATTGGCAGATTTTTTTCTGCAACATGTGAATGACATTTCTTTTAATCCCATTCACTTTGAATAAATCAGTTTTATTGACGTAATACCAAAATAACACAATATATAATATTGATAATAACGATCGAAAGAGAAAAACAGAAGAAAGGTAAAAATCCCCATTCACTTTCCTTCTACTGTAATATGCTGCAGATTTTCCCAAACAAATCAATAGAAAATGTGAGCTGTAGGCTGAAGGGCTCAGATTTTCAGAAATAAAACTTATGCCTTTTGCAAAAGACTTTGAACATGTACATTCTTTCGCCTGACAATGTACTGTTCAATTTCAATGGGCCGCCTGAATCCAAAAACCAATGGCAAAATCCGTGCCAAAAGACGAAAACCAGTTGTAAGATACCATCAGATACTGTGATAGAATCCGACCACAACTTTACAGCTGTCGTGAGGACACAGCTTTAGGATACTGAATCTAATGAGTATTTTGTCCTTTGTTGTGTGAACGCAGCCTAAGGGGGAATTAATTAAAAGTTGTTCACCACTATTGTGCAACCCTGGGTTCCACAAAAATTTGAGATTTTCACTCACATGCTAAAAAGTTGGTAGAGAGACAAATCCTCCAATGGCCCTAGAAATTCTTCATGGTTTAGGTCAGAAATTGCACAGGCAATCGCAGCTACTTTGGATCTGATTTACCTATTTTGTGGACTGTATTTATTTGGGGGTCTGTATTTGGTCTATGGTATTAATACACTTTGTGGTCCAAATATTGGGGGTTCTGTAATCATTTTGAGGAGTGATAAAAAAATCATATATACTGCTTTTGAACGCATCAGGCTATTGGTGTTTGGAGACGTGGCCTACTTGAATGGCGTAAAATCTCTATCTCTCTACAATAGGAGAAACAAACCCTAAGTCAAACCCATGTTTTTTTTGTGGAGAACGTTGATAACCCTGGTCTTGTTGCCTGCTGGTAATGACCATTGGCTTCCTTTCTAACCATGCTACTACTGCATCAATAATATTGCCTCCAATCCATGACAGTTCTGGAGACCACAACTTTGGATCTTCCTGCCACAATGTCTTCACCTCATTTTGGGGGTTCAGGGTGATGACCAGGGGATGCCTTAAACTCCCCACCCCAGTCTAACATGCTCAAAACAGATTATGGCTTAGATCATAGATATCTTCAGGATGTACATCCCACTTGGCAAAGCCAGGAGCTACGTTAAAAAGCTTTTCCAAGACTTTTATAACCTTACTTACCATTCTCCACTGCGCTAAAATAGAAAATGAACCCATACTCACCTCTGCCATCACCAGCGCTGCCAGAGCTCCAGTGCTCCTCTTTGGTCCTTCACTGATGACTTCACATTCATGGATCACATGATGCTGCAACCAATTTCTGGTCTGCATGTACATCATGTGACCACAGAGGGCAATGATCAGCTGTAGCATCATATAGCAAATAGTTGTGTTTTGGACAGCACTTAAGTTCTATATTTCCGTATTGGCAACACTTTCAAATGCAACAGACTGCCAAAAATGAGGGAAGCGCATCCCTCCTATCCAAAGATTGAAGAAGACTGGCTGTAGCATCATGTGATCCATGAACGTTACCTCATCAATGAGGAACCAGAGGGAGCACTAGATTTATGGCAATGCTGAAATTGTGCTGATGGGAGAGGTAAGTGTGGGTTCATTTCTATTTTCGCACAGGGGGAGGTGGTAGGAAGGATGATAAAAGTCCCAGAAACCCCTTTAAGTCATCTTTAAACACCACCTATGTTCTCTGTGGGTTCTATTCACTGCAATCAGTCATTTTTAGGTTGAAATATTTTTTGAAACACTTTTAATTTTGAACCATGACTTTATCTTGGCTCATCTACATCACATCGTGACTACAGGGTCATTTCAATACAGGTCAAATTCAGAAGAACTCTTGATAAATCAGTAGATGCTCCGTTATGTGCACATATTGTTGCAGTGAATGGTTAATAAATACGTTCCGCTCTCCTATCATTTGCCCTCATTGCACATTTATCACAATTAGACCTGAAAGCGAAGTAAAAGTCGAGTTGTTTTTGAGAGACGGTTTTCCTTAGAGGTGAATGTTTTTGATGAACTGGCTTAATTTTTAATAGCTTTTATTGCAGTTTCAGTAAGCAGGCACATCTAATGAGGTATAAATTTTGCTAGATTTATAGAATGTAAAGCTAAATGTATTTATAGGTCGATCCCAGGTGTTCATCGCAGTCAGCAAACAAACATGAAGCTAATCAGAGTTGAAACAAAGGACAAATCCAAACAGTTAAGGCTTGGTTCACATCTGCATTGGAGGACACTTTCCGAGCCGCCACTGCAGATTCTATTGTATTTGCCGAAAAAAGTACCATCGCATTCACAAATATTTATTCTTCTAAAGTGACAGCAACTGTCATTACTCATTGGAGTCTGTAAAACACTGTTTTTTTGGCATCAGGTGACACATCTAGTGCTTCTCCTGCTGCTTCTATGACCGAGAAGGACAGAAGTGGCCAACACAGTCATAAAGGAACCATTCAATTAACAGATGGGTGAAATAAATAAATTATTTCATGACAGGTCAGGGAAATAAAATAAATTAAAGTGGTTTTCCCACAATAGAAAGTAAGTACTTTGTCCTAGAAAATGCAGTCCCTTCCTTATCAGTTGGGGTCTGACTGCCATTTATAATACTGCCAATGTGGTGACCCAGAAGTGGCAGACAAGAGGATGGGAGTAGTACTAGATACTATGGTCAGGGTTGCCCTTTCCCAATCCTCACATACTTTATGGATACAAAAATGGGTAGTGTTCCTTCAGTGTCTTCCCTCTTGGACATACTCCGTAGATATAAGCCTCCCTGCCTTAATGGTGGTGCAGGTGTCCTTGATGTTGGTGCAGACTGAAATACAGGAGGCTGAGTAAATGCAGGAAACAATTATCTTTTACTCCAGGCTAGGTGGGATACACAGGACTAGGCACTCTAAGGCTATGTTCACACGGCTTATTTGCAGGGCACCTCACCGGCCCATAGACTTGCATTACCAACGGCGCGTATACGCCGCTAGATATTCACATGTCACTTATCTCCCCCCTCGGCGTATTCGCCGAGCAGGGAGAGGAGACGTAATCCATAGTTCTCTATGAGAACTGTAGATTACTGTAATGACTGGGACGTATTCCAGCCGCAATTTGCGCACTCCGACGCGTAATTATGGACTGAAATACGTCCAATTTTAGGCCGTGTGAACATAGCCTAATAGTAACCTTACAATATTTCTGAACAGGCTGAGGCAGGGCTGGCACCTTAATATAAGTTCAAAAGTCTAGACTACCAATACACTGAACAGAGCTTTCTCTCTAACCTCAAGATGATGCATAAGAAAGCCCGCAAAAAGTTGCTGAATACAAGCAGTCTAAGGACACAGATTACTGGAACCATGCCCTGTGGTCTGATGAGACCAACATAAACTTATTTGGTTCAGATGGTGTCCAGCATGTGTGTGGGCAACCAGGTAAGGAGTACAAAGACAAGTGTGTCTTGGCTACAGTCATGCCTGGTGGTGGGAGTGTCATGGTTTGGGGCTGCATGAGTGCTGCTGGCTGTGGGGAGCTACAGTTCATTGAGAGAACCATGAAAGCCAACATTTACTGTGTCATACTGAAGCAGAGCATGATCCCCTCTCTTCTGGGCCGCAGGGCATTATTCCAACATGATAATGACCCTAAACACCTTCAAGCCCATCACTGCCTCGCTAAAGAAAATTATGGTAAAGGTGCTGGACTGGCCAAGCATGTCTCGCTATTGAGCATCTGTGGGGCATCCTCAAATGGAAGATGGAGAAGTGCAAAGTCTCTAACATCAACCAACTCCGTGATGTCGTCATGTGGGAGTGTAAGAGGATTTCAGTGGCTGCAACCTGTGAAGCTCTAGTGACCTCCATGCCAAAGAGAGTTAAGGAAGTGCTGGAAAATAGTGGTCACTGCACAAAACATTGACACTTTGGGCACACATTGTCCATTACCACTTGGGGGTGTACTCACTTTTATTGCCAGCGGTTTAGACATTGATGGCTGTGTGTTGAGTTATTTTGAGGGCACACCAAATTTACACTGCTAGGTTATGTTCACACGGCGTCTTTTGTCCGTGTGAACATATGCTTTTGTGATGCGTGTCTGGGTCCGTCTGAAAGGACCCAGACACGCATATAACAATAAGCAGTGTGTTTAACACTGCCGGCAACGGGGAACACATGACTGATCGCCGCTGCGTGTTTGCATCGCGTCAGATGCGCTCCAAGAAATGACATGTCAATTCTCATGTGAACGCCGATGCATGTTCCCCGTTCCCCTTACAAAAGCCGTGCACTGACTACTTTACATTGTATCAAAGTGTCAGATCTTCAGTGTTGTCCCATGAAAAGATATAATGCAATATTTACTAAAATGAGAGGAGTGTATTCACTTTTGTGAGATATTGTATACACATTGTAAACAGCACTTTCACTGAACACAGCACAAATCCATGGGGGCCCAAATCAATTTGGTAGTGTATACTCCTGTACACTACACTAGGTGCACCTATGACCTCTGCCCCCCTGACCACCTGCTCTCAAAGCAGAGCTGGGACGATGGGTAGACGAAGGTAGGCGTAGGGTGCCAGTATATCCCAGATAGGAAGGGGGTGCAAGGAGGCATAGATGGGGCTGAATTTTTCTATTGCGGGGGCACTATATGTCTTATTTGCCTAGGGAAACAGAATACCTTGTCCCAGTCCTGTCGCCAAGAAATTACAACACAGCATCTTGGATGGAGCTATCCTGCAGATCCAGCAGGCGCCAGAAGTGCTACTGTGCAGAAAAGGGTGTTTATTGCTTTATTTGCAGGATAAGTGGGGCCCCGGAAGTCAGGCATCTGCTGGTCATAAAATTATGGCATGTCCTAGAAAGTTTATAGTGTTTCTTACTCCAGATGAGCTGGCATGTAGTTGTACTACACGTACGGTCCATTGATTTAAATAACACTTCACTTCTTGTAGGGATGTTGCAGTGAATTAAATCCTGATTGCCAGGCTCTCCTACAAATTATACTGGAGGTGCCAACAGTGGAACACCTTACTAGAAGGGATGATCCAAAATGGACAACCCCTTTAATGGGTCCACTATTCATCCCTATTCTCAAGTTCTGTGATCAATAGTGTTGCACTTTGGATTTGGGGGGATGACAAATTCCATTTGTGTCCGCCCAACTAGAGTTTTGACAACAATTGCCAAAAAAAATCAAATCTTACCCTAAACTGGGTTGAGGATTACAGTAACAATTTTTAGGGATTTCAAAGGACACATTTAGGCAATGTTCACACGGCTTAAAATGGGACGTATTTCAGTCCGGAATTACGCGCCGTACTGCGCGGATTACGGCTGGAATACGTCCCAGTCATAACGGTAATCCACAGTTCTCATAGAGAACTATGGATTACGTCTCCTCTCCCTGCTCGGCGAATTCGCCGCGGGGGGTGATAAGTGACATGTGAATTACCAGTGGCGTATACGCGCCGCTGGTAATGAATGTCTGTGGGCCGACGAGGTGTTGGCCCCCCGCTCCCGCCCCGCCCTGTCCACGCGCCGTAATTGCGGGGCGTAATTACGCCCTGCAATTAAGCCGTGTGAACCTAGCCTTAGGCTATGTCTACCCTGCAGTGGACAAAAGACGACCTGAAAACAAATTACTAAAAACGTTCATGAAGCTGAGTTTTCTGTCCACTGCATGTCAAAAGCAGCTGAAAAAACGGCGTTTTTGGAGCGTTTTTTGAAGCGTTTTTTGGTGCGTTTTTTGGAGCGTTTTTTGGAGCATTTTTGAAGCATTTTTTGGAGCGTCTTTGCTCTGCTTTTTAATGTATGCACAAATTAAGCCATTGGATGTAAACTACACCCTACAGGTGGAGTTAACATGTTAAGTAGTCACTTCCTTTAGATCACTGAAGCCATTGTGAGAACATTGTCCTTTGTGTGCTGCTGCGTGCTACTACTTTATTAAATTTTGCACCAGATTCTTGCACCAAAATCCACAAAAACCCACATTATCTTTCCATACAGCAAGATAACTTTATTAGCATCAAAATCTGTAAAGAAAAGGATTTTAGCGCCAAAATCCCAAAAAACACATTATTGCGCCAAATTCCCTAAAAAAAATATTTTTAGTGTCAGAAGCGAGATCACTTTATTAGCGCCAAAATTTTTAAAGATATTGATCTTGGCGCCCAAATCCATAAAAAAACGGATTCTGCCGCCAAAATCCATAAAAAAAACAATTTTTTGGTGTCAAAAGCTAGATCACTTTATTAGTGCCAAAATCTGTAAAAAAAAAATTTTAGTGCCAAAAAACGTAAAAAAAACGGATTATTGCGCCAAAATCCGTTAAAAAACTTATTTTTGGCGTCAGAGGCGAGATAACGTTGTTAGCGGCAAAATCTGTCCAAAAAATTATTTTAGTGCCAAAAAACGTAAAAAAACGGATTCTTGCGCCAAAATCCGTAAAAAAAGTATTTTTGGCGTCAGAAGCGAGATAACGTTATTAGCGCCAAAATCTGTAAAAAAAATTATTTTAGTGCCAAAAACGTAAAAAACGGATTCTTGCGGCAAAATCCGTAAAAAAAGTATTTTAGCATCAGAAGCTCGATAACGTTATTAGCGCCAAAATCTGTAAAAAAAATTATTTTAGTGCGAAAAAACGTAAAAAAACGGATTCTTGCGCCAAAATCCGTAAAAAAAAACCGTATTTCTGGCGTCAGAAGCGAGAACTTTATTAGCGCCAAAATATGTTTAGAAAAGATTTTTAGCATCAAAATCTGTAAAAAAAACAAACAGATTCTGATGCCAAAATCTGTAAAAAACTTATTTTTAGCGAAAAAATATGAATTGTGCAAAATTCGTTAGCGACCAAAGCATGATCATTTTATTACAAAAGGTAACAAAAAAGGACACATCAGACACTTGTAGCAAATTTGATACAGGTATAACCTTTGTTACACCCATTATAGGTGGTACTTGGGTCTCCTGGGAGGGTTTTCATTGAAAAATCGCGGCAAACAACGCCGCGAAAACGCGCCAAAAAACGCGCCAAAAGACGTCCGGCGCTTTCCATAGACTCCTGTAGTAAATTTTCTGCCCGGCTCTGGCGTTTTTTAGAACATGTTGCAAAATACGACCAGTAAAAAAAACCAGCAGAAAAAAGAAGCTCATTGTAGACAGCAGGAGGGTTTACATTAGAGTCTATGGGAGATGATTACAGTCGTTTTTCCAGCGTTTTTGGAAAACGAAAAACGCTAAAATAATGGACGTTTTTCTGTGCAGTGTAGACAGAGCTTTACCCTTAAGCGTTGCCCCAGGTCCGGTGTCTCTCCAGCCCCAGTGCCGCTCCCACTAAAGTGTTACTTCCGGTGCAATGTCCAATGGCACTTCCAGTTTCCGTGAGTGACCCCTATGTTTTGGGAACTGGTAGTGACCTCTTTTCCAAAGTCACTTCTGTTAGGGAAACTGAAAGTGATGTCAGATGGTCACACTGGAAGCGAACCTGCTGCAAGAGCAACACGATACCTTTAGCAACGTTGAAAGTTCATTTACCCCATAAACATCCTAAAAACCCTAACCTTAGTGGAAGTTCAGGGTTAGTGTTACAATTAGCATTAAGGGTAGGGTTAGAGAAAAAAATTGGGTTTGGGATCTCCTGAACTCATATTTTTTTGCAAGTTTGCTTGAACCGTTGCCGGACCGATCAGAGCTCTATTTGGCAGCATCAGTGGTTATATGCCATGTACTAAATCCAGTTCTATACTGTTTATATGTAGAAACCAATGACTAAAAGTCAAAAAACCCATGGAGGTTATAATGTCTTATTCTCCTACAGATTTCTATGGGGAAACAAAGCTACAAATCATGACTGAAACTGAAATTTAAGGTTGTTTGAGTCTGGCTAATTCCAGCAAATTTAAGGGAAATTAGTTTGTTGGGGATTTATATGAGGTTTACTTCCCTCTATAAGTACTTTGGGCCCATGTATGAAAACTGTCTAGATCTAAGACTGTGTTTGTTGCTCATAGCAACCAATCAGAGTCCATAGCAACCAATCAGAGCTCATAGCAACCAGAGCTCAGAGCAACCAATCAGAGTCCATAGCAACCAATTAGAGCCCGTAGCAACCAATCATAGCTCTCCTTTCATTATTTTCAGAGCACTATATGAAATGTAAGGGGGGCTCTGATTGGTTGCTATTTGCTCTGATTGGTTAATATTTTGCTCTGATTGGTTGCCATGGGCTCTGATTGGTTATATGGGCTCTGATTGGTTACTATGAGCTCTGATTAGTTGATATGAGCTCTGATTGGTTGCTATGGGAAACAAAGAAAGACCTAGACAGTTTTCATACATGTCTCCCTTTATTTATACAAGAATACAATGAGTTAGGATATAATCATGGAGAAAATACCATCTTGTTGATAAACACACATATATATATAAAATGTAAAAATAGCAGCACTCCAAAGAACTACTTGAAAAATTAGAAGGAGGGTGCCAGCAGCAAAAGCTTCCGATACAAGAAGTTCCAAAATACAGAGTAAAAAAAGTCCACGGCACTCCAAAATGCATTCAAGCAATAAGGTAGTTTATTCCTCCATGCTCAAAAGAGCAACGTTTCAGCTCCCTCACAGGGGGCTTGACAAAGGCTCTGTGAGGGAGCTGAAACGTATAGATATTGTATATTGTATAGATATTTTATGATGTTTCTGAAGTCAATGGCAGGCTTGTTATCTGCAGATAATCTGCTGAGGATCTGCTTGTAATGCATCTTGATGGACATTTTCACTTCCAAGCGCTGACAGGCATTTTGTCTATTTTTACTACAGAAATGAAGTGAAACGATATTTATTGCAAAAAACCCTCCTTAAAATATATCTAATATCTATCTATCTACCCATCTATCTATCTATCTATCTATCTATTTCATATCTATCTATCTATCTATCTATCTATCTATCTATTTCATATCTATCTATCTATCTATCTGTCTATCTATCTATCTACTATCTATCTATCTATCTATCTATCTATCTATCTATCTGTCTCTTATCTATTTCATATCTATCTATCTATCTATCTATCTATCTATCTATCTATCTATCTATCTATCTATCTATCTATCTATCTATCTATCTCTTATCTTCCAAGTACTGTATTTATATCAAGCATCTATCTACCAGTTTCCAATAGCAACAAAACAGTATTAAAAGCTAGACATATCTTTTAAAGGGGTTCTCACACCAGAAGCAATCCAAGTATCATATAAAGTATGAGAAAAAAAGGTTAAAATATAACTTTTAATTCAAATATCTAAAAACCTGCTATACTGTATATCCCAAATCATATACTTAAAAAGTACATTAACCCCAAAGGTACCAGCAAGCAGTAGATGAACAGATTGTCAAGGGAGAGCAGGTTATTTTTTATACAATTAAATGCAAATAAGAAGCCAAAAAATCTGGGGTACTCGTGGTACGGCACCGATTTCTCTGTTTAGATCTCCAGATGTATCCAAAAAAAGGACAGAACCTATAGTAATTCAGCACAGGGCTACAGATCAGATGTATGTGCCAGATATCCCTTTCAGACCCTCCATATACACTGGGGACCTTGCCCCGAAAGGTACAACCCCACTCTAGATGGGTAACCCTGTATGACCCTGGTGCTCAGTTACGGGTTTATAAGGGTTACACATGCCTGCTGTGATTCAGTGATATGGCAGCATGGCTCATTGGTGTCATTTTTTTAACTAGGTTTCCTAACCCACTATATTTGAAAATAATTTTCTGTGAATTACCGGCCACCTCTCTCTGCTCTATCAGGCTGCAGCAGTGGCAGGAATGGTTTCTTACCAACAGCACAGGAGCTTGTTTATATTACTTTAGAGCTCTGTAGCCTTGTGCATTGCTGTTTACAACCCCACAGCACTAATGTCCCTCTAACAGAATGAGCTAGGAATAGCAGAGCTGATATTGCCAATCACTGCTATAGAACCACCCGTAGCTTGACCTGAAAATGTGAGCCTGAAGATGACTGTGGGTCTGTGAAAGAGCATGGTGAGAAAACCCTTTTGATCTTCATACTGTCTTCCTGCCTCCTGACAAGAAAGAGTAGAGTGAAGTTGCTTCTTATAGGGATACACATGAGATTCTGCACACAGCAATCCCAGGCTGCAGACAGGCAGAGTAAATCGGGGGAGCTTTATCACTCTTTAGCTGCTCATTGTATAAACTCATTTATGAAATATCTTACTATCGTTCTCCTAGTGGCTTAGAAATGGCAGACATGATACCTTCAGCAGCGCTTTATGGACACATATATAGGCACAGGGAAGGTAGAGCTTTGTGGTGATGGGAGGTATCTGGAAGGTGCCAGAAGGTAAATGATAGTTTCTGATACAATCATATAATACACACAGTAAGTCCTTTATACAAAGGAGGTTAACCTTCTCTATACACAGAGCAGCAAGCATTGGTCTTGTGGTCATAGATCACATGACTCTGCTATTATAAAAAAAACATGTTGATGCCACTGAGCGGGGTGATAATATGTAGGGTATGTTCACACGGCGGTTTTCAATCCATTTTTAAATCCGAAAAACGTATTGAAAAACGCAGCCTAAAACGTATTTAAAGCGTGCTGCATGTTTGGATACATTTTCTGTGCAGCATAAACGTACCCTATAGTTTTAAATAGGGTTTGTGAGGCGTAAAACGGATCAAGAATTGACATGTCGATTCTTTGATCAGATCCGTTAAACGCGTAGTCTCCTTGTGTGAGTCCAACTCTCTCTCTCCTAAGCTGCTGGTATCTAACTGTATTTTACTTGATGATTGTCTAGACTTAAAGGGGTTGTCTCACTACATTGATTCATCTCACCTCAGTCTTGTTTACTTGGTTTTACTTTGAATTCAGGGGAGTGTTTACTGGCCTCCACTAGGCTGCAGTAGAAGCCAGGTCTGTAGCTATAGAAACCAGTGCTAGCATCTATCAGGATAGATCAAACAGGTCTGTAGCTATAGCAACCAGTGCTGGCAGCCTATCAGGGTAGATCAAACAGGTCTGTAGCTATAGCAACCAGTGGTGGCAGCCTATCAGGATAGATCAAACAGGTCTGTAGCTATAGCAACCAGTGCTGGCAGCCTATTCAGGTAGAGCAAACAGGTCTGTAGCTATAGCAACCAGTTGCTGGCAGCCTTCAGGACAGATCAAACAGGTCTGTAGCTATAGAAAACCAGTGCTGGCAGCCTATCAGGATAGATCAAACGGGTTTCTGTAGCTATAGAACCAGTGCTGGCAGCCTATCAGGATAGATCAAACAGGTCTGTAGCTATAGCGCCCTGAGGACCCTGATGCACCCCATACAAGAGGGGATATCTATGAATAGGTAGGACATTTGGGTTTAAAGGACAACATATTGCAAAGTGACTTGTCTCTGCAAGATCTTTAACATAAAAAGCAGCAATCCCTGTAGTGAGACAACCCCTTAAATTTCTTTCATTCAAACAGAAAAGTTCCCACAGCACTAACCACAAAGCAATTTGATGCAGAGCCTCCATCTCCTGAATGCAGAGCCTCCATCTCCTGAATGCACAGAGTTAACACAGCAGTCCTATGAAAATAGAGACGTCCCTCAATCTCTTATTGGAAGGGGCACAGACCACGCTCTTTCCCAACTTGTCTCTGTTCTATCAAATCCAACCTATAAACTCCTTCTGCTGATTTTCCCGGGGTTCTTCTCTCCCTGCTCCTTTTCCTGGTGCTTTGATGTCTCCTACAGTCTGATAAGGAAATTGCAGTCTCTGAGCCTACATCTGGACGACATCTTGGTGTTCCCTCTTGACTGAACTAGGTAATGGAAAAATGTTTGTACAGTTCTTCAGAATTTCTAGGAGAATTATATTTAGACAAAAAAAGAGAAATTTATTTTTGAGGAGTCTGGCCTGCCCTTCTTAGGAGTTCTAATCTCTGACCAAGGCCCTTTGATGGCTTAAAGGGGTTGTCTCACTACAAGGATTGCTGCTTTTTCTTTTAAAGATCTTGCAAAACAAGTCACTTTGCAATATGTTTCCATTAACAGTGTCCTACCTATTCCTAGATATCCTCTCTTGTATGGGCTGCATCAGCTCCTCAGGTTGCTATAGCTACAGACCTGTTTGATCTCTCCTGATAGGCTGCCAGCACTGGTCACTATAGCTACTGACCTGTTCAATCTATCCTGATAGGCTGCCAGCACTGGTTGCTATAGCTACAGACCTGGCTTCTACTGCAGCCTAGTGAAAGCCAGTAAACGCCCCTGAATTCAAAATGAAACCAAGAAAACAGGACTGAGGTAAGATGAATCAGTGTAGTGAGACAACCCCTTTAAGGCAAGCTCCCTTTGTTTGGGCTTTGCCAATTACTGCTGCCAGTTTATTCCACACGTCTCTTTCTTGGTGGCACTTATTACAAACCTCACTTGGAAAGGAGTTAAAGGGGTTTTGCCAAGAAGTAAGTTCCTTACCTAACAGGCTGATACTCTGATCTAAAGTCTTGAGAAAAGGGGCGTGTTTCTGTGTTTAAAAATACAAGTACCTCCTCTGTGATGTCATCGCTCCACCTCCCATGCACACTCCTGATATTCAGTCTCTGTAGTTGAGTAAACATTGTTTGGCTAATCCACAAGGGATAACTGTATTGTGCACAGGAGAGAAGATAAGCTCTGAGCAGGCAGCATTCTTTCATTTGTTCACAAACTGATGCAGGAGGGGAGGAGGGTTGAGCAGGGAGCCAGGGAGAGTCTGCATGTTTACTCAGATAATTACAACCAGTGGATTCCCTATACAAAAGACACAGGATATTTTCTCCCCAGTCCCTTCAAAGCTCCTTCATGTTCCCTGCCATCAGATAAGAAGTGCAAACAACGCACGCCAGATCAGCCTCTGTCAGCTATATGCGTTTTATTCTCCCTCTTATTTGCTCAAGAGAGAAGATAAGCTCAGCAGGCAGCCTTCTTTCATTCCTTCACAAATGGCTACAGAAGGAGAGGGAGGGGGTTGAGCAGAGAGCCAGGGAGCATCTGCATGTTTACATGCATAATTACATAATTACACCACATATACAAAAGAGACAGGATCTTTCTCACCAGTCCATTCAAAGCTTGCTCATGTTCCCTGCCATCAGATAAGAAGTGCAAACAACGCAAGCGCGGCCAGATCAGCTCCTTTCAGCTCCTGGTCGTGTCTAATGTAAACTGTCAGGAAACTAGGGGCATGCAAGGAAGGCTGCAGCTCTCAGAGGCTTCACTTTTTTTAATGACATATATTTTGAAAAGTGATTAAATACCCATTTTGGAGGATCCCACGTCAACATTAGATCGTGGCAAAACCCCTTTAATGTCATTAATGACCATTCATACAAGTTATGACAGTCCAAAATGGAAAATTCCTTTAAGGCGTTGTGTCACAACAACAGGTTCTCTTTAAATGTACCCAAAGCTCCTGTTCCCCTTTGGTTTTGGTGGAGATATACTGTACTTAAAGGGGTTGTCTCACTACATTGATTCATCTTTCCTCAGTCCTGTTCTCTTGGTTACATTTTGAATTCAGGGGCGTGCTTACTGCCTTCTACTAGGCTGCAGCAGAAGCCAGGTCTGTAGCTATAGCGACCAGTGCTGACAGCCTATCAGGAGAGATCAAACAGGTCTGTAGCTATAGCGACCAGTGCTGGCAGCCTATCATGAGAGATTGAACAGGTCTGTAGCTATAGCGACCAGTGCTGGCAGCCTATCAGGAGACATGGAGCAGGTCTGTAGCTATAGCGACCAGTGCTGACAGCCTATCAGGAGACATGGAGCAGGTCTGTAGCTATAGCGAACAGTGCTGGCAGCCTATCAAGAGACATGGAGCAGGTCTGTAGCTATAGCGACCAGTACTGGCAGCCTATCATGAGAGATCGAACAGGTCTGTAGCTATAGTGACCTGAGGAGCTGATGCAGCCCATACAAGAGGGGATATCTAGGAATAGGTAGGACACTGTTAATGAACATATATTACAAAGTGACTTGGTTTTGCAAGATCTTTAACATAAAAAGCAGCAATCCTTGTAGTGAGACAACCCCTTTAATGTATATAAACAAGGTAAATCGGAAGGCTGACACACATACAGGTTGGCAGAGTCTTGTAAAGTCTGTAAGATTACTCAGGAGAGTTGATTAAGGAAATCTTCTGGGAAATGCCATTGACGTTCTCGGTAATTGGAGAGATGGATAACACTTGTAACTAGAGGAGAACTTCAGTGTTGCTCTCACTTATGATGAGTTGCACAGTTCTAAGAATGTAATTGGTCTTACACGAGTCTAATTGCGTTCCTATAGCACGGCAAAGTTCAGATTTAACACAGGATTCATTATTTAAAGGGATTTACTTAACCGTCGTTGAACCTGAAATGTTTTGAAATTCGATTATATGTATTATTCTATCATTTGCTGGGATTACGTCCAAAACAGTTTGATTTTTTTTTCCCCCCAGAGACAAAAAAAAACAAAAAAAAAACTTGCTTTGAATCCAGAAAACTCAACTTTATTTTTGCAGATTGATTCCATTACCGAAGACATTTTGACAAAATACAATACAATTTATCAACACGAAATTGAATTACTGCAAAATAATAAACATAAAAATAAGAATAGAAAAACAAAGTTTCCAGGGGCAAGAGCTTCCTTTTTTTTTTCAAAATCAGAGCGCATATCTAGTGTCCAACTGAGAATCTTTAGGCCCACAGCAGAAAATGCTCACAAGGGCTCATTCTCGGGGGTCTAAAATGCACAGGTCAGAAGACCCAACATTGTCGTTATGTCAGTGGATCTAATATACAATAAATACATTTATTCTTCATAAGATAAACATCCCGTTAATTTATAACACATCTTTGTGCTGTTTGCCTGTTGTTTCCACTGGAAGTGTCCAAAAAAAAATTCCCAAAGAGTTGTCACCATTTCCTCATCCTAAATGGGGTCGCAATCCTCTATCTCGCAAAGGGAGGGGGAGACAGATCCTCTATACTGCACCACACAGGAGAGGGAAGTCCTTATACTAACACCCCAGGAGAGCTGACAGATCCGCTTACTCCACCCACAGGAAGGAGACAGATCTCTATACTACGCAAAGGAAGGAAAACAGATCCTCATATAACCACCCGGACAGCGACAGATCCTCTATACTACAGCAGAAGGAAGCTAAAAGTCCGTATACTACACCACACAGGTGGGAGGAGATCATCATACTACACAACATGGGAGAGGGGACGATTCTATCCTCACCCCATAGGAGAGCTGCAGACCCTTTTTAAACACCCCAAACCCCAAAGAGGAGACAATCCTCTATATCACCCACAGGAAGCTGACGTCCTCTTACTACACCCACAGGAGAGATGACAGCTCTTATACTACCCACCGGAGGGGAAAGACGATCCTCTAAACTACACCAACAGGGGCTGACAGATCTCTATACTACCCCACAAAAGGAGAGATGACAGCTCCTCTATACACATCACAAAGGGAGGAAATCCTCTATATTTAACCACACAGGGAGAGGAACAGACCTCTATACTACACCAAACAGGGAAGCGACAATCCCTATACTACCCCACATAAGAGCTGACAGATCCTCTATACCACCCACACAGAAGAACTGACAGATCCTTTTTCCTACACCACACGGGAAGGAGAAGATCCCTATACACCCAAAAAGGGAGGAAAATCCTTTATACACACCACATAGGGAGGGACAGATTTTCTATAATACACCACACGGGGAGAGGAGACAGATCCTTATACTACACCACAAGAGGAGGACAGATCCTTATACTAACCACACGGAGAGGGACAGATTCTATACTACACCCCAAGGAGAGGAAAAGATCCTCTATACCCACCCATAGGCAAATCCTCTATCACCCCACACAGGAGAGGAGACAGTCATCTATACTACACCACATAGGAGAGGAGCAGCCCTATACCCTCACCACTGGGAGAGCTGACAGATCCTTTAACTACACCCACAGGGAGCTGACAGATCCCTATCTACAACACAGGAGAGTGAGTATTTCTAAACACCCACAGGAAGGGCAGTCCTCTTTACTACCCACAAGGAGAGGGAACAGACCCTTATACTACCCCACACAGGAGACTGACAGATCCTCATACTAAAACCAACAGGAAGGAGACAGACCCTCTATACTGCCCCACCGGAAAACGACAGATTCAAATCCCCCCCACACAGGAAGTGACAGACCTCTATATACACCAACAGGAGAACGACGTCCTCTATACTACACCACAAGGTAGAGGAGACGAACCCTCTATATCACCAACAGGAAGGGGAAGAACCTCATACAAAACCCACATGGAAGGAGACAGATCCTTTTTAAACTTCCACACAGGAGAATGACAGATCCTCTATCCTACACCACCAGGAAGCTGAGTCCTCTAAAAATACACCACAAAGGAAAACTAAGATCCTCTATACTAAACCCCACGGAGAGGAACGAACCTTAATACACACCACACAGGAAGGAGACAGAACCTCTATAACCCACACAGGAGAGCTGAAATCCCTTACACACCACATAGGAAGGAGAAAATCCTTATTACCCCACACAGGAGATTGACAGACCTCTTTATACACTGCACGGGCAGCTGCCGATCCTCTATACTACACACACAGGAGATCTGACGTCCTTACCCTCACCGCACAGGACAGCGACAGATCCCATACTACACCACACTAGGGAGAAAGCCCTCATACACACCACATAGGAGAGGAGACAGATCTCTTTCCCCCCACATAGGAGAGTCGGCAGATCCTCTAAAAACTACCCCCAAAGGGGAGCTGTTAAATCCTTTACAAAAACAAGGAGAGCTGAAGATCCTCTATACTAACCCACAGGAGAGGAGACAGTCCCCTTACACACCATATAGGAGAGCTGACAGATCCTATACTGCACCAACAGGAGAGGAACAGGTCCTCTTACTACACACACAAGAGAGAGCAGACCCCTATTACTATACCCAGGGGAACTGACGACCCTTTTATATTACACCACACGGGAGAGCTGACAGATACTCTTACAACCGAACCAGAGCGCAGATCCTATACACACCAACAGGAGAGGAGACGATCCCTATACTACCCCACACAGGAGGGGGGACAGATCCTTTACTACACCACACAGGAGAGCTGCAGACCCTCTATCTACCCACACAGGAAGCTCAGATACTCTATCTACACCACACGGGGAAGGGGAGACAGCCCCTTATAACACCACACAGGGGGGAAACAGACCCTCATACTACACCAAAAGGGAGGGAACAGATCCTCTATACACCCCCACACAGGAGAGGAGACAGTCCCTCTATACTAACCCCAACAGGAGAGCTGAAGTCCTCTATATACCCCAAACAGGAGACTGGACAGATACCTATACTACACCCACGGAGGGGACAGATCCTCTTCTACACCCACAGGAGAGGAAACAGATCTCTATATACACCACAAGGAGAGGGGAAGACCCTTTACTACACCACATGGGAGGAGACAGATCCTCTTTTACTCCCCCCCACCGGGAGAGGAGAAAGCCCTCTATCTACACCACACGGAAGGAGACAGATCCTTATATAACCACACAGGGAGGAGACAGACCCTCATAAAAACCACACAGGAGAGCTGACGCTCCTCTATACTACACCAATGGAGACCCGGCAGACCCTATACTAACCACACAGGAGGGAAAGACCCTTTTATCTACACCACACAGGAGAGATGACAAAAAACCTCTATACTACACCCATAGGAGAGGAGACAGCCCTCTTATAAAACCCACACAGGAAACTGAAGATCCTCTTCCAACCCCCACACAGGAAGGAGAAGATCCCTCTATACTCCCAATAGAGAGGAACGATCCTTTTAAAAACCTCACCAATAGGGGGCCCGGCAGACCCTCTATACTTCACCACAAGGAGAGTTGATAAATCCATATATACCAAAACAGGAGAGTTGAAGATCCCTAACTACACCCATAGGAGAGCTGAAGATCCTTTTTAAACGACCCAACAGGAGAGGAGACAGACCCTCTATACTACCCCCCACAAGGAGAGCTGAGATCCTCTTTGCCCCACACGGGAAAGGGGGAGACAGATCCTTTACTAACCACACAGGAGAGATGACGATCCTCTATATACACCACACGGAGAGGACAAATCCTCATACAACCAAAAGGAGAGTTACAGATACCTATACTACCCCGCACGGAGAGCGAAGATCCTTATACTACCCCACATAGGAGAGGAAAAATCCTCTATATACCCACCAGGAGAGAGGGACAGCTCCTCTATAAAACCCAACGGGAGATGACAGCTCCTCTATACTACACCACCGGGGAAGGAGACAGATCCCTTTACTACCCACACAGGAGAGTAAACAGATTTCTATACTACACCACACAGGACAGATCCTCATATACACCACACAGGAGAGGGAAGATCCTCTAATAAAACCCCAAATAGGAGAGGGACAGATCCTCTATACTAACCCACTTTTGGGAAGGAACAGTCCTCTATATACCCACAAGGAGAGCTGACGATCCTCTTTTACTACACACAAGGAAGATGACCCTCCTCTATCCTACACCACACGGAGAGTGACAGTTTCCTCTATACTACATCACACGGAGAGGAGACAGTTCTCTAACTACACCACACGGGAAGCTGAAGACCCTTATATAACCCACACAGGAGAGGAGACAGCCCTCATACTAAAACCTCCAGGGAGTGACATATCTTTATAAACCCACACGGGAATTGACGATCCTCTTCTAACCCCTCACGGAGATTGACAGCATCTATACTGCCCCCACGGAGAGGAGCAGATCCTTTTTTACTCACCACACGGGAGGGGAGCAGACCCTCTATACTCCACACAGGAGAGTGACAGATCCTCTTACTACAAAACACAGGGAGATGACTACCTCTTTTCCAACCCACACAGGAAGATGACAGATCCTCTATACTACATCCCACAGGAGAGGAACAATCCTCTATACTACACCCAAGGAGAGTGACAGATCCTTTACTTCCCCACACAGGAGGGGAGACAGACCCTTCTATATACACCTCACAGGAGAGTTTGACATTTTCTATAAAACCCAAACAAGGGAGCTGAAGATCCCTATACTAAAACCTCACGGAGAATGACAGTCATCTATCGCACCACCAGGAGAGCTGATAGATCCCCTTATCTACACCAACAGGGAGCTACAGTTTTCCTCTATACTACACCCCCAAAGGAGAGCTGACGGCCCCCTATACTAACCTCAAGGAGAGTTTGAAGCTCTCTATGATACACCACACGGGAGAGTGACAGTCCTCAATATCACCACACGGGGAAAGTGAAAGTTTTTTCTATAAACCACACAGAGGGCTGACAGACCCCTCTATACTCCCCAAAACAGGAGGGCTGACAGATCCTCTATATTTTCCCCCCAAAAAGGAAAACGACAGATCCTCTATCTACCCCACAAGGAGAGCTGACAGACCCTCTATACACACCACCAGGAAGCTGCATTCCTCAAAAATACACCACAAGGATAGCTGACAGATCCTCTAACTACACCTCCAGGAGGCGAGAGGACATCTATCTACACCACCAGGAGAGCTGACAAATCCCCTAACTACACCTCAAGAAGCTGCAGATCATCATACTGCATAGGGAGGGAACAGATCCTCTTTTACAACCACACAGGAGAGGAGAAAGATTCTATACTACACCACAAGGAGAGGAAAGATCATCTATATACACCACCAGGAAGAGGAGACAGATCCTCTTTTACAAAATTACCGAGAGGAGACGTCCTCTATTAAAAACCCGAAGGGAGGGAGACGCTCCTTATACTACACCAAAACGGGAGAGCTGACAATTCCTCTATACTACCCCACACAGGAGAGGAGAAGCTCCTCTTACTGCCCCCAACAGGGAGCTGACAGACCCTTTTAAACCACACCACACAGGAGACTGACAGATCCCCTATACCACACCACACAGGAGAGCTGACAGATCCTCTATACCCACCAACGGGAGAGGAAAGATTCTCTATACGAAACCACATAGGACAAATACTCTATCTAATAATGGGAGAGGAACCATCCTCTTTAAAAACACACTTTGGGAGGGGAGCAGATCCTCTATACTACCCCCCAAAGGGGAGCTACAGATCCTCTATACTACACTAGGGGGTGACAGCTCCTTTCTAAAACACCAAGAGCTGAAGATCCTCTATACTACACCACACAGGATAAAGGGACGATCCTCTATATACAACACAGGGAGAGGTGACAGTTCCTTATACTGTAGCACCGGGACAGGGGACAGATCCTCTTTACTACACCACACAGTGAGGTAAAGACCCTTAGCACACCACCAGGAGAGGTGAAAAATCCTTATACTCCCCCCCACAAGGAAGGTGAAAATCCTTCTATACTGCCCCACACAGGAGAGGAAAAGAAGATCCTCTTAAAACCCACACAGGAAGGAGACAGATTTTTATACCCCCACACAGGAGAGGTGACAGATCCTCTATACTGCACCACACAGGAGAGCTGATTATCTATAACTGCATACATACCATCTTTTAGACATTAAAAATCTGTATTTTTTCTAAAACAATGTCTGTGAAAAGGAAAAAAACCTCAATGCTAAATAACCCGTAAAATAGTCTACAGTATCAGAGCAACCTGTGTTCTTTTAGTATTGGAGTAGAACCAGAATCCTTAAATAAGCCCCAATGCCATAACCTGCGTTGATAGATTCCATTTTTACCTCTGATTTGAAAAAATTTTTTTACGACTTTTAGGAATAATTAAAAAAAAGAACATAAAAGTTATATAAAACTGTTACAGTCCTAAATCGTATTGGGTCAATTTGTCAGAAATCGGCTCCAGCGCCTATGTGTCTTATCAGAACAAGATAGCCTCAGGGAGAATACAGGCTACAAATCTGTGGGAAGTTTATAAGGAAAAAGACTGTTTTTATCCATTTAAAACTAGATACCAAAAACAACAAACGTACAAAGAGAATCACAAAAATGAGGGACCGACCTGATGGTCTCCAGCTTCATTGCAAAACTCATGGAACGCTCACAAATATTCTGTGCATTGCACCTTTAATTTCCACATGGACTTTTCTAAGGATTTGTCCAGAATTAAAGAAAACAAGTCTTCTTCTAAAAGATGCCACACCTGTCCACTGGTTACATATGGTATTGCAGGTCAGCTCAAACTTCAGTAACAGAAATTAACCCATGGGCAGTTGTGGTGCAGTTTTAGTATGAAAGCAACTATGTCCTTCTAGTCTTGAATAACCCCTTTAATTGTCTTGCTTGTGTAAAGAAGAAAGTTTTTGTAAATTGTGTTGTGTCCTCTCTTCTGATTGGGTCATAATCCGCACCAGAACTGTGATGTCAAATGTATTTAACGGCTTCATTTCTTCTTTAACCCCAACAAGTAGGAGAATATTTTTAAAAGTATTTTATCTTTTTTTTTTTTTTTTGCTATTAGACTCATCATATTTTTTGAAGTTTTCTTACAATTATAAAATATTTAGAAAAATATTTATATAGGTATAATTTTTTTCTAATAATCATTTATTTTTATATGTGTTTGTATATAAATATATTCAGAAATTTTGGGAAAACTGTTTTTGAATAGGTTTTTAAAAATTTTAACCAAATTGGCTATAATTACCTGTTATACTGTATATTGGCTTCCATTGTCTATTAATAATATTATTAGTGTATATGGATTGCTATTATTGGATGCTTTGTATTAAGTTGTTATATTGTTTCAATCAATTTTTTTAAATAATTTTAAATTTTTTAAAATTTTATAAAACGATTATTGGTTAAAACAGTCAGAATTTTGTGCATAAATGAAACTTTGGTTTCGTTCCATTGCCCCTTCCAGCCGTTTTGGCTTGATTGGCTGTGCCCCCCATTTAACAAAAGCTGCCTGTCTGTTTGTATGTTTTTGGAGGCTTTTTGAGAAAGTATGTTAATCACACTGAAAAGCTTTTTAAGGGGTTTTATCGTTACAAAAATCATGTCTCAATTATGGGACAGAAAAATAAAAACCTTTTTTGTAATTGGGTTTTTTTCATTACCCCAGTCCCCTTTGGTTTAGCAATATGGGTTTTCTGTAAAATTTTGTTTATTTTGCTGTTGTGTCGGACCGCCCCCTGGACGTTTTCCCCCCCCCCCCAGACACCCCCCCTGCACTGTGTTTGGTGGCGACATTTCATTTCGCCTGTTGGGAGATGCCCCTAACAGGAAACACCCCGGCCCTTTCTCCCTGTGCTGTGATTTGGGTTCCGCACACTCGTGTTTTTCTCCCCCCTGAGCTGTTAAAATCGATATGAAACCAAGGTCTGCTGTCTTATACTATCTCCCAATCTGGGTGATGATCGGGCAATTACTGCCCGTTTAAAGGGGGGGTTTGCCCGATGTTGTTCACCTCCTCACAGTTCCGTCCTTAAGCTGCTACTTTGAAAAGAGGGGGTTTTGTTCCTAATCAAAAGCAAGCCCCCCCCTCTTTATGACATCATGATCTGTAGTGTATAACATAAGGATTCAACAGAGTATTTGTACAAGCTGTATGTGTAGTGTAGTGCTAAGCTGATCCGCTCTGCAAGAGAGAGGTTAGGAGTTCAAGCCTCATCACTAGTTTTTTTTTTCTTTTATAAATTGTACACATATGTAAAAATATGAAAATATATGTGTAGACATCTATAATTTTATTTAGACACACACACAAAGCTCCCCTATATAGTGTCTCATCCTCACAGTCACACCAAGCACTTCCAACATATGTGATACAATGCATATACTCTGGGGAATGAGACATGATATAGGGGAGCTATGTATGTGTATATATATCATTATAGACATTGACATATATATTTTAGGTCTCTCTACATATGCGTAGAATTTAGGGGAGGGGGGGGAAATACTCTGTGAGGGACTAGAACTCCAAACCCCTTCCTTGTAAAACCAAAACTCTACCACTGCACTACCAGCCCAAGTAAGTCACAAGTTGAGCAGGGTCTTCCTTCAAAGCTGATTGCTTCTCTCCCCATTGTTTTCACGCAAATGTCACTGACAGCAAGCAGAGATCTTTACTTGAAGCTGACATTTGTCCTTGTAGTTGAGTAAAGATCTCTGCCTGTTGTCAGTACAATTTGGGTGAACACCACTAGAGCAGAACTAAAAGCTGCTGGCTTTCAGTGTAATTTGTGTGTAAACTAAGAGATATACCAGGTGCTTTCTGGAGCTTGTGGAGCCTCAAGGCTGCAGACAAAAGAAGCATGCAGGAGGCTGCAGAGCTGTTATATCCAGACAACCTTCTGCATCCCCTGCTTCAAACAACATGATGATGTCACAGTTCTTCAGTGAGGGGAGACACGCCTCCTGGGAGGAGAGACACGCCTGCTGACAGGAGAGACACGCCCCTGGATTTCAAACTCAATCTGAGAGAATTAGCTGAACAGCACGAACAGCTCAAATGATAAAACTCCTTTAACTCTGCAACTTTGGGTCACATGTTTGGAAATTGTCTAGGTCTAAGACTTTCTTTATTGCCCATAGCAACCAATCAGAGCCCATAGCAACCAGAGCTCATAGCAACTAATCAGAGCCCATAGCAACCAATCAGAGATCATAGCAACCAATCAGAGCCCATAGCAACCAATTAGAGCTTATAGCAACCAATCAGAGCTCATAGTGAACAACCAGAGCTCATAGCACCTAATCAGAGCTCATATCCACTGATCAGAACTCATAGCAACCAATCAGAGCTCTTAGTAACCAATCAGAGCTCATAGTGAACAATCAGAGCCCATAGTAACCAATCAAAGCCCATAGTAACCAATCAGAACTCACAGTGAACAATCAGAGCTCATAGCAACCAATCACAACCCATAGTAACCAATCAGAGCTCACAGTGAACAATCAGAGCTCATAGCCACTAATCAGAGCTCATAGTGAACCATCAGAGCTCATAGCAACCAATCTAAGCACATAGTAACCAATCAGAACGCACAGTGATCAGAGCTCATAGTGAACAATCAGAGCCCATAGTAACCAATCAGAACTCACAGTAAACAATCAGAGCTCATAGCAACCAATCAAAACCCATAGTAACCAATCAGAGCTCACAGTGAACAATCAGAGCTCATAATAACCAATAAAAGCTCATAGCAACCAATCAGAGCTTATAGCAACCAATCAGAGCCCATAGTAACCAATCAGAGCCCATAGTAACTAATCAGAGCCCATAGCAACCAATCAGAGCTCATAGCAACCAATCAGAGCTCATAGCCACTAATCAGAGCTCATAGTGAACCATCAGAGCTCATAGCAACCAATCAAAGCTCATAGTAACCAATCAAAGCTCATAGTAACCAATCAGAGCTCATAGTGAACAATCAGTGCACCCCTTTCATTTCATATTGTGCTCTGAAAAAATTAGAGGGGTGCTCTGATTGGTTGCTATGGGCTCTGATTGGTTGCTATGTGAAACAAAGAAAGTCTTAAACCAAGACAGTTTTCATACATGAGGCCCTTTGTTTTTAAATAAATGAGGATACTAAAGTAACTTCTAGTGTCCCCACTGAGGAGTTATATTGGCTGTCAACAAGAAGGAAATTGTGCTTCAGATTTTGATCAAAGCCAAATTTGACCCAAATCTGAAAGCGTTGGTTTTGGTCTAATAGAATAAATTTTTGCCAAACATTGCCTAATGTACTGATTCCCGTCACCTCTACTCCTGCAGTAGTCTCACTTATTGCGCCAGTTTCAGTCCAACCCATATTAGGATAAACAAAGGTGACTGGAGTGGTAGTGGCATCAGAGGCAACAGGGACCAGTAAGCTAAGCCATGCAGACTAGTTGAAAATTCCTATCCCTAATTTCAACCTAGGGTTAGAGCTATGATCATGGCCAAGATAAGGACTAGGTTTAGGGTTAAGGTCATAGTGAAAAAATTCAGGACTGGTATGTCCCAAATGAAAAAAAAAATCATAAGTTCAGTCAAACAGGTTTCCAATTAAAGAGGGTCATAATCAAGCAACAATAGGGACAACTCCAGGTGCAAGAATATAATTTGTCTTCCATGACAGCTAGTCATGGAGGCTTTCTTGATCTAAGTAATGGCGCTCATCTGCAATATGCTCACAACAGTTCCATATCATCATTTGTGGAAACGGTCACAGAATTTATCATCCAATGTGCACGGAAATACTGTAGGTGCTCCAGCAAAACAACAAAGTATATATAAAAAAATCTTGATTTTTCCTGCACCGTCTGGTAAAATTCTTGAAGCTTTATTAAGGGATATAAAAAGGAAATAAATAAAAGGACATGTTACACGTTTCAGACCATGGTGGTCCTTGCTCACAGTGTGAAGCTAAATATCCCCTGGCTATAGCAAAATGGCTAGTTACCCCCTCACCCTCCTGGTTCCACCCAGCAACCAAAAATGTCTCAGTATGCCCCTTCAGCTATGGCTATGCTCCAGTGATAAAACCACATTTTCCAAAGTTGGGACACTGGAGATTTAATAGTAGAATGAGCAAAGAAAGCTTTTTTGAAGCCCAAAAGTCTAACCCAAATGGTGTGTAGTGCAGTCAATAAGGCCACCCTGCAAATATTAGAGATGGATACTTGCACCTCTATCCACATACCTAGATCACTGAGCCTATTGTAGCAAAGTTAAATCACTGAGCCTATTGTAGCAAAGTTAAATTTTTTTGGTTTTACAGAGGTGTAGGACTGGAATCAATAAAGGGGTGTTCCCATGTGCGGCTCGTAGTTAGCACACTCACTCAGCTATATTCAAAACTCCCATAGAAACAATGTTGAACTGGGATGCATGGGGGCCCAGCCGTAATGTTGATTCATAGGGCTTACCAGTAAAGTTATTTTTTTTGGCCCACCAGTGGAGTTTATTCTTGGGGCCCACCGTGGAGTTGATTCTTGGGTCCCTCAGTGGAGATGATTCTTGGTGCCCATCAGTGTAGATGATTCTCAGGGCCTAGCAGTGTAGTTGATTTTTGGGCCCACTAGTGGAGTTGGTTCTTGGGCTCCACAAATGGATTTGATTCTTTGGGCCAACTAGTACAGATGATTTTTGGGGCCCACTTGTGCAGTTGATTCTTGAGGCACACAGTGGAGTTGATTCTTGAGGCCCACCAGTGGAGTTGTTTTTTTTGGGTCCACCAGTGGAGTTGATTCTCGAGAATTACCAGTGGAGTTGATTCTTTGGGGCCCACTATTGGAGTTGATTCTTGATGCCTACTAGTGGAGTTGATTTTTTGGGTCCACCAGTGGAGTTGATTCTCGAGGCTTACCAGTGGAGTTGATTTTTTGGGTCCACCAGTGGAGTTGATTCTCGTGGCTTACCATTGGAGTTGTTTATTTGGGGCCCACTTGTGGAGTTGATTCTCGTGGCTCACATTGGTTGTTTATTCTTGTTTCCCACCAGTGTTGTTGATTTTTTGGGTCCACCAGTGGAGTTGATTCTCGAGGCTTACCAGTGGAGTTGATTTTTTGGGTCCACCAGTGGAGTTGATTCTCGAGGCTTACCAGTGCAGTTGATTCTTTGAGTCCCACCAGTGGAGTTGATTCTTGGCCCACCAGCAGAGTTGATTCTTGGGACCCACCAGTGGAGTTGATTATTTGGGCTCACCAGTGGAGTTGATTCATGGGGCCCACCAGTGGAGTTGTTTCTTGCACCCACCAGTGGTGTTGATTCTTGGAGCTCATTCAACAAATCCTGTACATGACTGCACATACCTCTTTCTCTGCCTTGCTCCCTGAAAAGCAACCCCCCCGGCCCATCATGCCTTGTCGGCCAGTCTGAGCATGCCTGGAAATGAATGAGGGGGACAGCTGCAAGCACTGCTTTTAGTGAGCTCTGAGCAAACCTACAGTGCTCCTTTAATACCTTCAGCTGTTGCCAGGGACCTGTGGATCATGGGAAGCATGAAGGTTTCTAACACAATATAATAGAGTGGTAAGGGGTTATAGTAGCTGATTACGGGGCCAAGATATATTCTGTGTCAAGATAAAAACTTGAAGAAATGTTTTTGAGTCTGTAAGAAATAGAATTTCAGTTGCAAAAATATCCCTGAAAGATAAGTCTCAAAATATTTATTGATTTCTGCCGCATTCGCCCCGGTTGACTGGTTTGTAAGTATTCTTCCATGATGGGCAGGTGTGATCCGTCTGTGTTCTCTACTATTCCTTTTTACAATACTTTGGCATTTACAGTAGATCCGAATGAATTCAACTGTTTAAATTTTCTGTTTAGATCTGACAACAGCGCAAATGAAAAAAGAAAATATGAATAATTCATAAAAATACAAAGTAAGCAGCTGGTGCACAGTAAATAGGAAAACATACTAATCTGTAAATGTAAGTAGATGTCTCATACCGTTATTTTCATGTTGACAGGTGTGGGTTTATATACATTATACATGTGCGCATGAGATGAGCAAATTTCATTTTAAAAGCTGATTTCTGATTTTTTTTTTTCACTCAACAAGCTAATAGAGTTTAATATAAGGCCAGCACGTTCCTGAGGCCCCAGGGGTGAAGCACACAATTTGCAGACTACATTGAATACATAGGTTATTTTCTTCTATAGTGATTTAGGAGGTCAAGTTGGAAGAGATCCCTCTGCTGACTTGTATTGGGTGGTTGGGCCATGCATGACATTATCTGACACCACACTGCAGATTGGCTATAGGATTTTCGAGATTCATAAAATGCTTGAACCTTAGACCTAAATTTCTTTTTACTAATTTCCATTCCCTGGGATTGACCATATAATTAGTGATCATGTATCATGGAATGAATGTGTCGTGGTTACTGACTGTCCCGCTCACTGCTGCTCTCCTTCCCACCATCATTGCTCTTTTCTTTCTCACACCCAGAGCTGACATAAGTAAGGTCAAAGTATCTGGGACCCCAACCTTCACCAGTTCCAAGCTTGCACCATGTCAACAGGCCACTTTTTTTTTTTTCATTAAATCAATGCCCCCCCCGGCTCTCTGCTGCATAGTAGTGTAGGGACCTCTGATGTTGCATAGTTTTCTTGGGACTTCTAGTGCTGCATAGCCCTGTAGGTACCACTAATGCTGCATAGATGTGTTGGGACCTGTAGTCTACATAGTCCTGTTGATACCTCTAGTGTTGAATAATTCTGTTGGACCCTCTTATGTTGCATAGTCCTGTTAGAACGTTTTGTGCTGCATAGTCCTGTTGGGACCTCTAGTTTGCATATTCATGTTGGGACCACTAGTCCTCATAGCCCTGTTGGGACAGCTAATGGTGCATAGCCCTATTGGGATCTCTAGTGCTGCATAGTCCTGTTGGGACCTCTAGGTTACAAAGCCCTATTCTGACCACTAGTGCTGCATAGTCCTGTTGGTTCTTCTTGTAGTGTGTAGTCTTTTTGGGATAGCTAATGGTACATAGTCCTGTTGGTTCTTCTTGTAGTGCGTAGTCTTGTTGGGATAGCTAATGGTACATAGTCCTGTTGGGCCCTCTAGTCTGCACAGTATTGTTAGGACCTCTGATGTTGCATAGTCTTTTTCCCAAAGATCTCTGCTTGGCAATAAGCCTCCTATGTTCCAGTGACCTTGTTTGTCTGCCATCTGTTCTGACCTCCTGACCATCTTCTAAATTAAACAAACTCTGGTTGCCCCAGACAGACTATGCTCTCTGTCACCTTCTACAGTACAGTCTTGTAGAATCATTAGCTAATGGAGGTTACTTTGAGGATAGTGATGTATTTGTTACCCACACCTCCCAAGTGTCCCTATTTTGGAGGGTCAGTCCCTATTTTTAACCCTTGTCCCTCTTTGCTCTATAAATGTCCCTCTTTTTCATTTGGGAAATAGATTTGTGTCAATGAACGGATGATCTTTCTTTAAAAAGTATCTGATTGCTTCCTCGCTGAATATTACATAACAACTTACTCAATATTTCATCATTGGATACAGTGCAGTCCTGAAAATGTCTCCCTTTTTGGCTATCTAAAAAGTTGGCATGTATGTGTTTGGGCGTGGTTAGAAGCGTGTCTTGGTGTAATGTCATGTGTTTGGGCGTGGTTAGAGGTGAGGCCTGATGTGTCCCTCTTTGCAATCTCTAAAAATTGGGAGGTATGGTGTTACCTGCAATGAAGTCCAGATCCTTCTTTTGGAGTTAAAAGGCTAAAATCTTGGAATTCCTTAAAGCAGGGGTCCCCAGCCGCGGACCGGCACCGGGCCTCAGCGCATCCCCTGCCGGTCCGCGGTGCCGGATACACCTGATGCCGACTGCCCGATTACTTTAGTCCGTGCGGTCGGGATCTTCTCTGCGCGGCCGCTATAATCCGGCCGCGCAGAGATAGCAGCTGCGCACATCGTGCGGCTGCATTACAGAGAAAGCAGGGACAGTTCATTACCGTCCCTGCTTTCCCTATTGCTGTAGATGCGGCGCTCACTGAGTGCCGCATATACAGATCAGCGGCGCAGGGAGTGGGATGCAGCGGTGACGTCACACCCCCCGCGCCGCTCGATACTGTTGGATGTCGGCTGCTGGGAGGAAGAGCTCGGCCGAGGATCCAGGAAAGGTGAGTGACTTCTTATTACTTTTTTTGCCCTGGCTTCCTACTGGGGCAGCTATCTATGTATCATTACTACTGGGGCAGCTATCTATGTATTATCACTACTGGGGCAGCTATCTATGTATTATCACTACTGGGGCAGCTATCTATCATTATTACTGGGGCAGCTATCTATCATTATTACTGGGGCAGCTATCTATCATTACTACTGGGGCAGCTATCTATCATTATTACTGGGGCAGCTATGTATCATTACTACTGGGGCAGCTATGTATGTATCATTACTAATAATGATAGATAGCTGCCCCAGTAGTAATGATAGATAGCTGCCCCAGTAATAATGATAGATAGCTGCCCCAGTAGTAATGATACATAGATAGCTGCCCCAGTAATAATGATAGATAGCTGCCCCAGTAATAATGATAGATAGCTGCCCCAGTAGTGATAATACATAGATAGCTGCCCCAGTAGTAATGATAGATAGCTGCCCCAGTAGTAATGATAGATAGCTGCCCCAGTAGTAATGATACATAGCTGCCCCAGTAATAATGATAGATAGCTGCCCCAGTAGTAATGATAGATAGCTGCCCCAGTAATAATGATAGATAGCTGCCCCAGTAGTAATGATAGATAGCTGCCCCAGTAGTAATGATAGATAGCTGCCCCAGTAATAATGATAGATAGCTGCCCCAGTAATAATGATAGATAGCTGCCCCAGTAGTAATGATACATAGATAGCTGCCCCAGTAGTAATGATAGATAGCTGCCCCAGTAGTAATGATAGATAGCTGCCCCAGTAGTAATGATAGATAGCTGCCCCAGTAATAATGATAGATAGCTGCCCCAGTAGTAATGATAGATAGCTGCCCCAGTAGTAATGATACATAGCTGCCCCAGTAATAATGATAGATAGCTGCCCCAGTAGTAATGATAGATAGCTGCCCCAGTAGTAATGATAGATAGCTGCCCCAGTAGTAATGATAGATAGCTGCCCCCAGTAGTAATGATACATAGATAGCTGCCCCAGTAGTAATGATACATAGCTGCCCCAGTAATAATGATAGATAGCTGCCCCAGTAATAATGATAGATAGCTGCCCCAGTAGTAATGATAGATAGCTGCCCCAGTAGTAATGATACATAGCTGCCCCAGTAATAATGATAGACAGCTGCCCCAGTAGTAATGATAGATAGCTGCCCCAGTAATAATGATACATAGCTGCCCCAGTAATAATGATAGATAGCTGCCCCAGTAATAATGATAGATAGCTGCCCCAGTAATAATGATACATAGCTGCCCCAGTAATAATGATAGATAGCTGCCCCAGTAATAATGATAGATAGCTGCCCCAGTAATAATGATACATAGCTGCCCCAGTAGTAATGATAGATAGCTGCCCCAGTAGTAATGATAGATAGCTGCCCCAGTAGTAATGATAGATAGCTGCCCCAGTAATAATGATAGATAGCTGCCCCAGTAGTAATGATAGATAGCTGCCCCAGTAATAATGATAGATAGCTGCCCCAGTAGTAATGATAGATAGCTGCCCCAGTAATAATGATAGATAGCTGCCCCAGTAATAATGATAGATAGCTGCCCCAGTAGTAATGATAGATAGCTGCCCCAGTAGTAATGATAGATAGCTGCCCCAGTAATAATGATAGACAGCTGCCCCAGTAGTAATGATAGATAGCTGCCCCAGTAGTAATGATAGATAGCTGCCCCAGTAATAATGATAGATAGCTGCCCCAGTAGTAATGATAGATAGCTGCCCCAGTAGTAATGATAGATAGCTGCCCCAGTAATAATGATACATAGCTGCCCCAGTAATAATGATAGATAGCTGCCCCAGTAATAATGATAGATACAGTCATATGAAAAAGTTTGGGCACCCCTATTAATCTTAATCATTTTTAGTTTTAAATATTTGGGTGTTTGCAACAGCCATTTCAATTTGATATATCTAATAACTGATGGACACAGTAATATTTCCGGATTGAAATGAGGTTTATTGTACTAACGCAAAATGTGCAATATGCATTAAACCAAATTTTGACTGGTGCAAAAATTTGGGTACCCTTATCATTTTATTGATTTGAATCCTCCTAACTACTTTTTACTGACTTTCTGAAGCACAACATTGGCTTTGTAACTCACTGAGCTTTGAACTTCATAGCCAGGTGTATCCAGTGATGAGAAAAGGTATTTAAGGTGGCCAATTGCAAGTTGTTCTCCTATTTGAATCTCCTGTGAAGAGCGGCATCATGGGCTCCTCAAAACAACTCTCAAATGATCTGAAAACAAAGATTGTTCAACATAGTTGTTCAGGGGAAGGATACAAAAAGTTGTCTCAGAGATTTAACCTGTCAGTTTCCACTGTGAGGAACATAGTAAGGAAATGGAAGACCACAGGGACAGTTCTTGTTAAGCCCAGAAGTGGCAGGCCAAGAAAAATATCAGAAAGGCAGAGAAGAAGAATGGTGAGAACAGTCAAGGACAATCCACAGATCACCTCCAAAGAGCTGCAGCATCATCTTGCTGCAGATGGCGTCACTGTGCATCGGTCAACAATACAGCACACTTTGCACAAGGAGAAGCTGTATGGAAGAGTGATGCGAAAGAAGCCGTTTCTGAAAACACGCCACAAACAGTCGCCTGAGGTATGCAAAAGCACATTTGGACAAGCCAGCTTCATTTTGGAAGAAGGTCCTGTGGACTGATGAAACAAAGATTGAGTTGTTTGGTCATACAAAAGGGCGTTATGCATGGCGTCCCAAAAACACAGCATTCAAACAAAAACACTTGCTACCCACTGTAAAATTTGGTGGAGGTTCCATCATGCTTTGGGGCTGTGTGGTCAATGCCGGCACCGGGAATCTTGTTAAAGTTGAGGGTCGCATGGATTCAACTCAGTATCAGCAGATTCTTCAGAATAATGTACAAGAATCAGTGATGAATTTGAAGTTACGCCAGGGATGGATATTTCAGCAAGACAATGATCCCAAACACAGCTCCAAATCTACTCAGGCATTCATGCAGAGGAACAATTACAATGTTCTGGAATGGCCATCCCAGTCCCCAGACCTGAATATCATTGAACATCTGTGGGATACTTTGAAGCGGGCTGTCCATGCTCGGCGACCATCAAACTTAACTGAACTTGAATTGTTTGGTAAAGAGGAATGGTCAAAAATACCTTCATCCAGGATCCAGGAACTGATTAAAAGCTACGGGAAGCGACTAGAGGCTGTTATTTTTGCAAAAGGAGGATCTACTAAATATTAATGTCACTTTTCTGTTGGGGTGCCCATACTTTTCCACCGGTCAAATTTTGGTTTAATGCATTGCACATTTTGTGTTAGTACAATAAACCTCATTTCAATCAGGAAATATTACTGTGTCCATCAGTTATTAGATATATCAAATTGAAATGGCTGTTGCAAACACCCAAATATTTAGAACTAAAAATGATTAAGATTAATAGGGGTGCCCAAACTTTTTCATATGACTGTAGCTGCCCCAATAGTAATGATAGATAGCTGCCCCTCCAGTAATAATGATAGATAGCTGCCCTAGTAATAATGATAGATAGCGGACCGGCAGGGGATGTGCTAAGGACCGGTGCCGGTCCGCGGACCGGCGGTTGGGGACCCCTGACCTAGTGTTCTTGTGATCAATGGCTGATCAAAATTTCACCCCCAGCAATCAGATTCATTCCTATCTTGTGAATTAGATTATTATCTTGCAGTACTAGGGATAAGTCCTTATATCTGTTCCAATCTAACAAACTGCAGACATACTATTGGATCTGCCATCAACGTGTGATAGGTGCCGGTCCCACCAGCTGCCTCCATTCCCTGCAGTTAGCACCAGCCTTCTATGCAGTGGGATTCCACAGTAACCCCTCCACATTGGACCTTACAGGTACCAGGATGTACCCATACGTCCTATGTCGGTAATGGGGTTAATAACTTGCTATAATTTGAACCATACAAAAATGCATATTTGGATGAATTTGTGCTAATTTGTAAATAGAAACTGAATCGAAGAACATAGATATACATGAAGAATATACATTTTCTCTCAGTGAACCATAAGTGTCCCTCTCTGACCATCCAAAAAGTTGGGCATTATGGGCCACATGTATGAACCTGTTTAGGTCTAAAACTCACTTTTTTGCCCATACGTTACTATGGGCAAAAAAGTGAGTTTTAGACCTAAACAGGTTCATACATGTGGCCCTATGAGTAGATGAGTGAATCAAATAGATAGGACATAAAAACTCTTAATGGTTCAATTCCTTCATACTCCACTTCTCAGTTTAGGTCCCAGAAAATCCAAAAACTGGTGTCTGCCCGGTAGACCGCACATCATAGTCTTATTAATGCGGAGATCTGGAGAGTTTGCTTTGAAGGTGCTGATGTTGATTGGCTCCATCTTTTATCCTTATCTTGGTCCTTTCTCCCAAACAGTAGTTCAAAAGAAAAAAAAAAAAGTAATAAGAAATCAAATAGAGCAAACAGATTGCCTGACAAGCGCTCGGACGGTGGGGGGTCCCGCACAAGTCTCACAGGGGTTCATTTTTTTTCTTCAATGATTTTCTTTGATATCTGAAAAATAATTCTTGAGAGTAAATGGAAAACCTCAGCTATAAGGAAGGGTTCCCCGCTGGTGGTGGTGGGGCGGCCAGCAGGACAAGCATCCCTTGCTGCTTATTTCGGTAGGAAAAAAAATAATGTTTGCTTTGCAGGAAATTCTGTTGTCAATCTCATAGGAAGTGCTGAGAAGTGCGGACAGCTCGTACCGAGGAAAAGCATCACACAAATAGCAAAGGTTTGTCCTTAAAGGGATTGTCTGGTTAGAAAAGAAATGTTTAAATACTCTTTGAAGTTACTTGAAGAAAGTACCTAAACCTATGAAGGCAAGCTACCAAACTTGGGGTTATTCACCTTGGAAAAAAGACGGCTTATGGGCAATTTAATGACCATGTACAGATATGTGAAATTTTGGATCATCTTTGTACAACTAGGACTAAAACCATGACAAGGGAGCATCCTCTATGTCTAGAGAAAAAAAGATTTCACCATCATAACAGGCGGGGATTCTCAACTGTAAGAGCGGTGACCTTATGGAGCTCATTGCCCACAGAGGTTGTGATGGTGGATTCTTTACTGTTACAGCAGTGACACTGTGGAGTTTGGGGACACATGAGGTTGTGATGGTGGATTATTTACTGTAAGAGCGGTGATACTATGGAGCTTGCTGCCACAAGAGATAATGATAGTGGATTCTTTACTGTTAGAGCGGTGAAACTATGGAGCCTAGTGCCACAAGAGGTTGTGATGGTGGATTCTTTACCGTAAGAGTGGTGATATTTTGGAGCTCACTGCCACAAGAGATAATGATAGTGGATTCTGTATTGTTAGACCGGTGACACTATGAAGCTCGGGGCCAGAAGAGGTTGTGATGGTGAATTCTTTACTGTAAGAGTGGTGACACTAAGGGCCACATGTATGAACCTGTTTAGGTCTAAAACTCACTCGTTTGCTCATAGGTTACTATGTCCATATCAAGTCAGATAGAGAAAGGAGCACAATCCTCCTACTGCCTGTTTCTCTATCTGGCTTCATATGGACGTTCACCTAACATAGGTGCTACATCGTAACAAGATAAATGCTGATTTATGTATTAAGCTTGTATATCACTGCCATAGGTGTCTGTCATTATTAAGGACTATGATTATACACCAATTGAAAAATAAGTAAATAATAGTTGAAATATACTACAAACCTCTCGTGTTGATTTGAATTACAAGTGGGGAAATGCACAAGAAACTCCCCTAGAGGTTTACTATATGACAGCCTCTTACTATACGGCATATGTTTATTAAGTGACTATGGAGCTTGCTGCCACAAGAGGCTGTGATGGTAGATTCTTTACTGTAAGAACGGTGACACTATGGAGCTGGCTGCCACAAGAGGCTGTGATGGTGGATTCTTTACTGGAAGAGCGCTGACACTATGGAGCTGGCTGCCACAAGAGGCTGTGATGGTGGATTCTTTACTGGAAGAGCGGTGACACTATGATTTGGCTGCCAGAAGAGACTGTGGTAGTGAATTCTCTACTGGAAGAGCTGTGACACTATGGAGGTCGCTGCCACAAGAGGTTATGCTGGTTGATTCTGGGCTCGGTACCCCACTAAGGGAACAAACAGTGATGATTAGGGCTAGATTTATACAGTGGAAACCGTAAACACCATGAAAAGTTACACCTCAGGACCATATTAAGGAGAATTAAATTTAAACGGGCCTGGACATGTGCTGGTGTGAGCAGGGGGACTTTGTGTGCCTTGCAGTGTAGTGTGTTAGTAACGGTAATCTGTGAGACTGTGGTCCCAGCTCTATTCAGGTCATTGACCAGGTCCTCTCGTTAGTTCTGGGCTGATTTCTGACCTTTCTCAGATTCATCCTTACTCCACAGGCGAGATCTTGCATGGAGGACCAGACCGAGGAAGATTGACAGTCATCTTGTGTTTCTTCCACTTTCTGATATTTGCACCAACAGTTGTTGTCTTCTCACCAAGCTGCTGCCTATTGTCCTGTAGCCCATCCCAGCCTTGTGCACGTCTACAATGATGACCCTTAGACAGCTCTGTGGTCTTGGCCAAGGTGGAGAGGTTGGAGTGTGATTGATTGAGTGTGTGAACAGGTGTCTATTAAACAGGTAAAGAGTTCAAACAGGTGCAATTAATACAGGTAATGAGTGCAGAGTAGGAGGGCTTCCTATAGAAAAACTAACAGATCTGTGAGAGTCAGAATTCTTGCTGGTTAGTAGGTGATCAAATAATTATTTCATGCAATAAAATGCAAATTAATTATTTAAGAATCATACAATGAGATTTTCTGGATTTTATTTTTAGAGTCTGTCTCTCACAGTTGAAGTGAATATACGACGAAAAATACAGACCTCTCCAATCTTTGTAGGTGGGAAAACTTGCAAAATCGTCAGTGTATCAAATACTTATTTTCCTTACTGTATATTTACAGCGCCATAAAAAAGGTAGTTTTCCTATAACATATCCCTCATGTAGCAGATTTGTCACAATCAAATGGTTTCTGTTTGAAATAACGTGAAACAAAAGTTGAAAGTTGACACAATCCATACGGCTCTTTATCACCTTGTTTCCTAGTTATCATTTTCTATTTGTGTTGGGTGTAATTTGTTGCAAATATGCATTTTTTTAAAGGGGGCATCACCATGCCGTCATATATCAACAGAAGGTTTCCAATTATGGGCTTCACAGAGGTAGAACCTATAAAAACATTCTTTAGAATGCACAATTTTGAAGATGAGTATGTTTGGTCATACTGCACATCTCCTAGAAGCCAAACCACAAGTAACAAATAATGGTGACTCTTCCAATAGGTGAAAGACCATAAATGGCTGTTGCTACACAAAAGCATCAACATATTCTGCATTTTAGGCAGAAATTGCCAAGTTTATTGAATTTTTCTGAAGGGTTCTAACTATGGCCTCTAAAAATACCTTAGAATGTGCCTTGTTGGAGGCTTTGTAGATGCACATTTGGTTGCGCCATAAGTTTTCTAGAAGTCAAATTAAAAGAGACAAAAATATGGTGACTCCTCCAGTGATCAAAATGACCATAAAGATTGGTTACTATTATATTTGATTCTATGGTGTTTTTATATCCATATAGTATTTTATATCCATATTGGTCTCTGTTCTCATTAGAGTTCACAATCTAAATCTCGAAATGTTTGTGGAGTATTGGGAGAATCAAAGTACCCAGAAGAAACCCACATGGACACAGTGAGAACATGCAAACTCCCTACAGATGTTGTACGTGATGGGAACTCAGGACAACAACATTGCTAGGGAAAAGTGCTAACCACTGAGCCACCGTACTGTCCTTGTGCAAATGCACTCACATATACCTGAATTCTATTTCTAAACAAAACCCTTAGGGCTTGTCCCCACGACAAGGGTCTTCGGCCGGTTTTACAGACGGTTTTCGGTTTTGAAAACCGTCTGTAAACCTTTTACACAGACCCTAATGGAAAACCCGTGCAGCGGTGCCCACTGCATGGGTTTTCCGTCGGCCGGGTTTTTAGACAGCCGGCGGTCCGAAAAACATTGAAAATTTTAATTCTTCCGCCCGGTTTTTGGGCGGAATATAAAAATCTCAATGCGAGGGGGAGGGCTTCTCTCCGCAAACAGCGGAGAAAAGCCGTCCACCGGCGGCCATGTGCACGGCCCCAAAGCAGAGCAAATACCGGACAGATAATCCGACCAGTATTTGCTCTATGCCGTGGGGATGCCTCCTAACTCTTTCCCTAACCCTAACTGTAACCGTAACCCTAAATAAGGATAAGGGTTTTCTTTGGGTTCTCAGAGGTTAATATACTATTCTGTTGCACTCCTAGGGCCACATGTATGAAAACAGTTCAGGTCTAAAAGTCACTTTTTTGCCCATAGATTACTTTGGGCAAAAAAGTGAGTTTTAGACCTAAACTGTTTTCATACATGTGGCCCCTAGTGTGGCTTCATTCTCTTCCAGTTGCCATAGCTATATTATGGTAATGTAAAGTGACATTGAGTAATGCTGCATCATGAGCGCTGGACTGGTAGCACCACAGCGTGGTAAGTCAAACATATTAAAAACCTTACCCTAAGGTAGGGTTTGGGTCAATTTTTTGGTGATTTTTGACAAAAATTGGAATTAGGCAGACCCAAATAGAAAGGACTAGATTTGGATCAAATTTGACATCAGTTGGAATCCGAAGTGTATATAAGCACAGGTGGTCCCCAGGTTACAAACAGGATAGGGACTGTAGGTTTGGTCTTAGGTTGAATTTGTATGGAAGTCAGAACAGGTATATTTATTAAATACAACTCCAGCACAAAAGGTGTTTTTCTAAGTTTTGGATAGCGCAGGGAAGGGTTTTTACATCTGTTTTGCTGTCTGCTTCCCTGTTAAGAAGATTTCACCTCATTTTCACCTGATGTGCTGCTGTGGCATGCTGGAACTTGTCGTTCCACAGCTACTATCTGCTATGGAACATGGAACTACAAGTGCCAGCATGCCCCATAAGTCTTTGTTTGTAACTAGGGGACAGATGTAAGTCGAAACGTCGTAAGTCGGGGACTGCCGGTAACAATCTCTGAGGCATGTTGACAGGGGTTGGGGAAACCCCATTTAGTTGCATTAGTGTTATCATCGCAATTGAGGCAAATGTTGGCACCAGATCCATTGCCATAATCAAGATCAAATCCAACCATTGTCAACAAAATCTAATGGGACGTATTATTTAGCCCAATGGTAAATTCTACCGTGATCTCTACCCTAAGCAGACATTGTTGTCACGATCTTCACTTTGTCTTCTAAATAAGATATGAGACTTAGAGGAAGATGTGGAAGTGACTGGAGATTTTCTTCACAGTTTACACACGTCCTCTACGTTTGTATATTCACAATCTGTCCATTCTTTAGGGAGTATTAACATTTGACTCTCACGTCTTTCCCATCTGTCTCCTACCTTATGTCTGTAATCACCACCCATGATTCAGTCTGTGACTCAGTGAAGCTCGAGAACGATTCCACAGTCAAACAAATAAGGAACACTGAGGTCATTACATAGCAACTGGAAATCTTCCACATGACTTTATTGCCAGGAAAAAGTCTAATTACTGAAACAAGATATTTTTGGTTCTTTATTTCTTTATTTTGACAAGTTGGTCAAGACATGAAAATAAGTCAATTAAAATGTTGTGTTTTCTTGTCGTTTGCTGGTTATAGATCAGAACAATGGCACAAACAGAATGGAATGATTCATCTGTGAAGGGTTAAACCCATCAATCAGTTCAGGGAATTGTATTTCAATGTATTAACTCAGCGCCAAGACAATTGTTTGCAATATGTGAGTCCCTTCTGTTTGACTCCAAGGCTTTAACACGCCACATTACAACTGTCTACAAGGTCCAAGCTGGGCTAAGTTTCATTGGAGATATTGTCTACAAAATGACGAATTACAAAGACATCATGGAGTTGCTCACAGAGTGTACTGCTCTCTGTAGGGGCTCGGAATAGGGTCCAGGCACATGGCTTTGTTGTGTGCACGAGGCCTCACATTAATTGTCTAGTTTGGAAAACCAATTTTTGTAAACCCAATTTGCAGATGTGTAACTAGAATTCATTGCAAAATAATGATATTAAAAGGGTTGTCCAGGATTCACAAAAGCTCGTGAAAGAGCGGACCATGTGCATGTGATGTTGTAGCCTGTGATTGGCTGCACATAGAACGTGAATGATGGACGTACACTGTGCAGCTGGGATGTATGGGCTGGCCACCGGGATGGAACGGGAGCATCCTGGAGGTGAGTATACTATTTTTTTCTATTTATAATCATACTCCAGTGGATCAGCAAGCTTTTATAAGTCCCGGACAATCCCTTTAAACTGTAACAGCAACATAAGTACCAGAGATCAAAGGTATGGATAACAGTGCCATATAGTGTTGGACTTGGGTGCCTAGGGCCCATTAAATGAAATTTTATTCTGTGGGTCCACCAGTGGAGTTGATTCTTGGGGCCCACCAGTGGAGGTGATTCTTGGGGCCCACCAGTAGAGCTGATTCTTGGGGCCACCAGTGGAGGTGATTCTTGGGGCCCACCAGTGGGGTTGATTCTTAGGGTCCACCAATGGAGTTGTTTCTTGGGGCCCACCAGTGGATTTGATACTTGGGGACCACCAACACCAGTATAGTTGATTCTTGGGGCCCACCACCAAGAGTGAAGTTGATTCTTGTAGCCCACTAGTGGTGTTGATTCCTGGAGTCCACCAGTGGAGTTGAATCTTGGGGCCCAACAGTGAAATTTCATTCTGTGGACCCACTAGTGGAGTTGATTCTTAGGGCCCACCAGTGGAGTTGATTCTTGGAGTCCCACTAGTGGAGTTGATTTTGGGGCCCACCAGTGAAGTTGATTATGGGGCCTACCAGTACGGTTGATTCTGGAGCCCACCTTACTGCTACTCTACAATCCTCTTGCACTCTTCCTCTTGCGTTTTGCCTCTTTCTCTCTACCTTTCTATCTCTCACAGAGATGCATATGCAGTTTAAAAGAAACTTCAGCTCTACTTTGCTCTGGGGCCTACCGTTGATTTTCCCTATTCCTTGTGAGCCAGTATGAACTTGGTGCCATATATCAATGAGCTCATATATTGATACTTATAGACACAAGGCTACCAATGAAAATAAAGAGGGCACTCAACCAGCAGTTGCATGCAACAAATCATATATCGCGTGTATCAACTAAAAAACTAGATGGACTGTTAGGGACAGTCAGGGGCGCATGAGAAGAAACAGACAAAGTGAGGCCCTGACGCTGGTCCCAACCCCTGTCCCTGCGTCTTGGGGTACCCGACTCCTTACTAGGTCAGCCCTAACCAGAAGACTGAGCATTACTCTGAGCAAAGTGAGACACAAGATGTAGACAAACAAACAAGACAACGCGGGAGAGTAAGACAGGCAAGGTCAGCAACGACCGGTAACGCAGTACAGAATCAGGTAACAGTGGAGAAACAAGAGTCCAAGCAAAGGTCACAGAATAATCCAAGCAGAAAACAGGCGAACTATAGGCAGAGGTAAACCGTATAGCAGGCAAGGGAGACAGGAAGCTGAGTTCTTATATAGGGAACAGGAGAAGGTAGAACAGAGGTGATAGGTGAATAGAAATGTCCATCAAAAAAGGAACAGGTTAAACCAACAAGTGCAGGAAAATTCTTGGCCATGGGCGTTGGCCAGGAATCAATTAAGCATACAGGGCTAGTAGACAGAGTTCACACTGGGAAAAGTATCATGGCCGAAGCCGCAGCTTTGGTCGCAGCGGCCGTGGCCGGTGACCAGAGTCAGACGCAGAGGGTCTGCCAGGTGCAATCATGACATGGACTCAATATAAAATAATTAAGTGGATGGCCATTGCCAGTTCCATTCTTGCACCATGTCAGTGGGCTCCCCTTTTTTTTTTTAAAAAAAAAAGGGCTCCTGACAGCATCATTGCCAATACTGCCCTCATGGCACCTTTGTTTGCAGGCTGTAACCATTGAAACACATGGGTCTTCATAAGTGCTGAATACCCAAAATATATTTTGTCAACATTTGACCAAATTTCTTAATGTTCTATTAAGCATTCACTGGATCAGCAATCACAATAGTAATTTCTTAATGAATGCTTTGGAAGCAATTTATGATTTTAAAAAAAAATGTTGCATTCGTAAGAACGTCTGTGACAGCAAGCAGAAAATACGAGCAGTGTTCTTACTGTATCCTGTCCAAATACATAGGAAATAGAAACTGCCAAAACAACAATACAGTAACATCTGTTTTACACGGCAAAACTGTCAGGCTTTCTAGGGGCTGTCAACAAGGAGACTGGAAGGCATGAAGGAGAAGGGAAGCATTAATTAAACCTGAAGACACGAGTCCTTCACAGCGGTGACGTCCTGCCACTTCTCATCTACTGAGTCCGGATTCCAAAAGAAAACAAAAAAAAACTAAAAAACCCCACCAGAGCGCTGGTCCAGCGGGCCGTGACTCGGCTATTACTCCACACTTTATCCTTCCCGCAGTGGAAACCTTAAGTGAGTGCTTTACTTTCGAGGCAGATAACATATCACTTTTTTAATGTAGCCTTCAAAACACAATTTCAAAAAACCAGAAAACAATTGCTTTTATATCAATGGTGAATGAACCGTTATGGAGGATAAAAGGGAAAACAAGTGTCGAAATAAACTCAGATGTCTGAGATGTGATCACTGGAAATAAAAAGACAAAGGAACGGAGAATGTCAGCGGTGCCGGGAATTCATCTGATACAAAGAGACCGACCATCTAAGGCAAGGCCATCGGATAGGGGGGAAGCTTTGCAGATTTGTGCACCGAAAATCTCCAATATTTAAAGTACAATGCTGGGATGTGGCCAAATCTAATCATCAAGGAGCAGAAAAAAAATTAGCACGGAAATCAGAATGACACAGACTAGAAGACTATCAGAAATAGGAAATAGATCCTAGTGGTTCAAATTCCTTTCGATGTCATCTTCAGCCCATTTCAAGTGGTGTCAAGTTTCCAATGGCTTCAGCTATAGAACTAACCCTTACACTGCACGACTAAACACTATGAGTTATTGCTCCAATGCTGTCATGGGTAAACGGTCAAATAAGGAGATCATTGACCTGAACATAGTAGGCTAGATTTACAGGCAAAATCCAATACAAAGGAGGAGAAACACCCCCCCCCCCCCCCCGCCCAAGGCCAAGAAAAATGGAATTCTGTACTATACAGATACAATATAATCTTTATAAAAGAATCAATTAGAATAATTCTTTAAAATAGATACAAAAGTCATCACCATGACATCTATCTATCTATCTATCTATCTATCTATCTATCTATCTATCCATCTATCCATCCATCTATCTATCTATCTTCCTTTCTTTTTCTTTATTTCTTTCTATCTATCTATCTATCTATCTATCTATCTCTGTATCTCATATCTATCTATCTATCTATCTATCTATCTCTGTATCTCATATCTATCTATCTATCTATCTATCTATCCTTCCATCCATATATCTACGTACCATCTATTTCAATCACTGCTATAGAACCACTCACAACCTGACCAGGAAGTGTGAGTCTGAAGCTGCCTGTGACTCTGTGAAACAGCATAGTGAGGCAACCCTTTTAAAGTGTAGTATTTACTGGTACCATTACAGTCACACTTTTTGATCACTTTTTAGTCCAATTTTTGGGAATGCCGAATGACTGAAAAGTGAAATTCTGTGATTCAGAATTCTTCTACAGTGTTTACCCTATGGGATAAATGATGTTCTATTTCCATAGAATGGATGTTTATGGGCGACAATACCAATTATTTAAAACATTTTTATTTTTTGATTTGTATAATTGCGAAAGGGGAGTAATCAATAACCACAGGATTAAATGGTGACATTTGAGGTTCCCTTTATCCTCATTAATAAAGCCACTAGTAAATATCACCATCACCAGCATTTAACCCCTCAATGAAACTGGGTGTAAATTTACGTCCCATTGTTGGCAAAGGACTTTGTAGCAGGATCGTGCCGTGACCCCGCTAAACAGGCGGCCGATGCCGGCTGCTAATTGCAGCTGACACCTGCCGATAACAGCATGGAATGGAGCTGGCTCCATCCCGTGCTGCTTAGCCTGTTACACGCAGCAGCGATTGCGGCCACGGTGTCTAAATGAATGAGAAATGGTGCCGCATGACGCTGCTCACTCTGAGGCCCTAGGCAGAAAGTAGTAAAATCGCCATCTTTGTACACAATGCAATAGGCTGTATAAATGATCGCGCCCCCAAGTGATGAAGTATGTTAAAGTAAAAAAAATTAATACTGAAAAGTATAAAAAAAAATATAATATATTTGGCATCGTTGCATCCGTAAAAGTCCGATCTATTAAAATACGACATCATTTATCCCATACACTGAACAGTAGAAGAAAAAAAAAATCCAAACGCCAAAATTGTAGTTTTTTTGGTCATTTCAGGTCCCGTAAAAATTGGAATAAAAGTGATCAGAAAAGTCACATCTATCCCAAAATCGTACCAATAAAAAGTACACTTCAGGCTGCAAAAAATGCATGGGTCTATGGGTGGAAGTTCAAAAAAGTTATTGGTCGCAGAAAGTGGCGCTGCAACGCAAATATCAAAAACAGAAGATTTTTTTTCACGATACTATTACATAGTGCAAACCCTACATATTTGGTTTTGCCAGATTTGTATCAACCTGCAGAATACAGAGAACACACCATTTATACCAAGGAGTGAAAGCCCTAAAAAAAATCCCCTGCAAACATGGTGCAAGTACTTTTTTTTCACATTTTGACCCACTTAGAATTTTTTTGCGGTTTCCCAGTATATTCTATGCTGACACCATGAGAAAGTCCTGCAAAATAAAAGCCCTTCTATGTCTATGTACTGTAGATGGAAAAAATAAAAAAGCTATGGTTCTTGGAAGGCAAGGAGGAAAAAACAAATGTTTTAGCCAAAGAAAAAAATGTTCGATCCATAAGTGGTTAAAGACTTTTGAGGCACATTGCATTGCAACAATTTAGACTCCTCGCTCCTCGATATAACCTGTGGTCTTCTACAGTCCTTCCCTTGGTGCTTCAAAACATCGCACAGGTGTGCCGCAATACTGAATGTGGTCCCTACATTATCACTGTAAAAATAACTTTATGAACAAAGGACTTCAAATGCTGGTGATTGTGATATTTAAAAGGGGAGTGTTTTCAACTTTTAATATTTTTTTTTAAATTTTTTTACATATACCTGTAGTCCTCCTAGGATTCTTGACCATTAGAGGGTGCGATTGCCTGTACACCATTCTGCAATATATAGATGTTGCAGAGAGGTGTACCAAGATGGCTCTCCTATTAAATCCGGCCTATTACAGGGTATAGTAGCAGTAGTAACACTGTAGCTATGGAGGCTTTGTTTAGGCCGCTGGCTGCCATGAAGACAGTTGTCGTGGGGGCTGGGATGATTGGGCAAGGCACTGTTCCTCATTTATTTAGATAATGGTGCCACAAAAGCCATGGTATCTAATTCAGACTGATAGTGGAAGATCCCAGCTGTTACCTGCCTGTATGGAGCGGACTCAGCGAATGAGCCAGTTCCATACTCCCTTACCGACACTGTGATGTAAATATTGATGAGAGGTTAAACCGGGATGAGTTTGTGGAAACCTGCGAAGTTCTCCATTATTTAGGAATGATCATTTTAGCTGCCATCAATAGAAGTGGAAGCAAATTAGTTTTGAGTTCATGAGCTGGGAAGGGAATCATAAAGAAAAGAAGAAGGGTCATTTTGGAGATTTATACCAGCAATATGTTTTACTAGGTCAATGACCATGTGCCAAAAAGAGAGCAAATGGCAGCAGCCTCACCTCATATGAACCACAGTGTGCTCCTACTCCTTACATATCTACAAAATGACCAGAGACTGCTGGCAGGCTCAGACTGGCCCAAAGGGGAAAAGGAGATACGTACGATGGACCCTTGGGCATGGTGGGCCCCAGAGCATGGCAAGCCTGGGGCTGCTTTTCAGGGGGAAAGAGAGGTTGAAAGAAAGAGACACGTGCAGGCATGTACAGTAGCTGTAGGGTGGACCCCAGTAATCAACTCCACTGGGCTCCAAGAAACAACTTCACTGATGGACCCAAAGAATCAACTTCACTTTTGGGACCAAAGAATCAACTCCATTGGTGGGCTCCAAAAAACAACTTCACTGGTGGGCCCCAACAATCAACTTCACTGCTGGGCCCCAAGAATCAGCTCCATTGGTGGGCCACAAGAAAGAGCTCCACTGGCGGGCACCAAGGATCAACTCCACTGGTGGGTGAAAATAAGCACTTCTTAAAATTTCCTTAGGGGATATCAAGGGAGTTCGCCCTTGTGCTTAGACCTGATCCTAGAAAAAGACCCAGGATAGAGTAGGGCTTCACTGTACAATACGTTCATCTAGATTAATAACCAGCGTTCTGTAGTCTTGAATTGATGAATATGTGAAGCTACTTTCATGTCAGGTTTAACACTAATTGAATTGACTTAAAAAAATATTGTGTAAAAAGCGGAAGCCGTCCTGTGGGTAATAGGAGAACCCCAATTGCCGAGTCAGGTCTCATCTCGAATGTTACACCATTCTAGACATAATGACTTTCTTCATAGTCGTTACTCTCCTGCGCATTGCACCTGATATTGGAGCGCGTCGTGGAGGACTACGTCTCGTCTTCTTTTGAGTCAAACCATTTAAACCTCTACACTGCATGAAAGAGAAAAGTAAATATTTAATTATATTGTGATTCGGAATAAATCTTAACAAGATGTAAAATATTTAATGTGAAAGATTTTACAGCAGAAACTTCTTATGATACAGGATTCTCCAGGCGAGCATGAATTTAGATTAATGTCCTTTTCTCTGTGGGCTTTGTAGAACGTGAGTGTGGAATTCTATGACAAATCACATGAAAACTGTTGAGTTGATGGACAACAATGGTAAAGTCAAGGTTGAAAATGACAAAAGTTCATCACGATGAAACTATTATTCATGGTAAGACAGAAGGAGATAGAGAAGTAACAATTATTCAGCTCAGATTAGCGAGTGGAATAGGAATTTGAGTAAAACATTTTAATGACCTGTTCAATGAAAGAGGTTTTCTGAGAAGTGACAAAAAATTGCCTTAAGGCGTAAAAAGGTGTAAAAATCCCAAACATTCATTATGCACCTGATAGATCCTCCGCTGCTCCAGCACTTCTGGATCTGTCATCTCAGCTTGTTTGTGTTTACTTTGCTATAATGAAGATGTGCCCATATACCCTCTTGATCTCTATAGTCAGACTTGGACTGGCCCATAGGGGAGCAGGGGAAACCCTTAGTGGGCCCCTGGGCAAGGCATGGAAATAGTAGGCCAAGAGCTTCTATTCAGGGAGAAAGACAGAGAAAGAGAGGTAGAAAGCAAGAGGCATGTGAGATATTTACAGTTATGTAGAGTTGCTGTAAAATGGGCCCCAAGAATCAGCTCCACTGGTTGGGCCCAAGAATCAACTCCCCTGGTGGTCCCCAAGAATCAACTTCACTGGTGGGCCCCAAGAATCAGTTCCATTGGTGGGCCCCAAAAATCAACTCCACTAGTGGGCCCCAAGAATCAACTCCCCTGGTGGTCCCCAAAAATCAACTTTACTGGTGGGCCCTAAGAATCAGCTCCATTGGTGGGCCACAAAAATCAACTCCACTGGTGGGCCCCAAGAATCAACTCCACTGATGGCCCCAAGAATCAACTTCACAGGTGGGCCCAAAGAATCAACTCCACTGGTTGGCCCCAAGAATCAACTTCACTGATGGTCCCCAAGGATCAACTCCATTGGTGAGCACCAAGAATTAACTTTACTGGGGGGTACCAAGAATCAAATCCACTGGTGGGCCTCAAGGATCAATTCCACTGGTGGGCCCCATGAATCAACTCCACTGGTTGGCCACATGAATCTAAACTACTGGTGGACCCCAAGAAAAAACTTCCCTGGTGGGCCCCAAGAATCAAGTCCACTGGTGGGCCCCAAAATAAACTTCACTAGTGGGCTCCAAAAATTAACTCCACTGGTGGGCCTGATGAATCAATTCCATTGGTGGGCCCCAGGCACTTCAGTCCAAAACTAACTGCTGGAGTCAGTTTTTTGTTAAATAGAAAATAGGATCAGATAACATTACAAAGAGGAGGGGAAGCACACTTAGGGGACATCAAGGGAATTCTCCATTGTGCTTAGACCTGATCTTACAAAGAGACCCAGGGTAGAGCAGGGCTTCACTGTACAATACGTTCATCCAGATTAATAACCAGCGTTCTGTAGTCTTGAATTAATGAATATGTGAAGCTACTTTCATGTCAGGATTAATACTAATTGAATTGCCTCAAAAAATATTGTGTAAAAAGCGGAAGCCGTCCTGTGGGTAATAGGAGAACCCCAATTGCCTAGTCAGGTCTCATTTCGAATATTACACCATTCTAGACATAATGACTTTCTTCATAGTCTCCTGCGCATTGCACCTGATATTGGAGCGCGTCGGGGAGGACTACGTCTCGTCTTCTTTTGAGTCAAACCATTTAAACCTCTACACTGCATGAAAGAGAAAAGTAAATATTTAATTATCCTCTGATTCGGGATAAACCTTAACAAAATGTAAAATATTTAATGTGAAAGATTTTACAGCAGAAACTTCTTATGATACAGGATTCTCCAGGCGAACATGAATTTAGATTAATGTCCTTTTCTCTGTGGGCTTTGTAGAACGTGAGTGTGAAATTCTATAACAAATCAAATAAAAACTGTTGAGTTGATGGACAACAATGGTAATGTTAAGGTTGAAAATGACAAAAGTTCATCACGATGAAACTATTATTCAGGCAAGACAGAAGGAGATAGAGAAGTAACAATTATTCAGCTCAGATTAGCGAGTGGAATAGGAATTTGAGTAAAACATTTTAATGACCTGTTCAATGAAAGAGGTTTGACAAAAAATTGTCTTAAGACGTAAAAAGGTGTAAAAATCCGAAACATTCATTATGCACCTGATAGATCCCCCGCTGCTCCAGCACTTCTGGATCTGTCATCTCAGCTTGTTTGTGTTTACTTTGCTATAATGAAGATGTGCCCATATACCCTCTTGATCTCTATAGCCAGACTTGGATTGGCCCATAGGGGAGCAGGGGAAACCCTTAGTGGGCCCCTGGGCAAGGCATGGAAATAGTAGGCTAAGAGCTTCTATTCAGGAAGAAAGACAGAGAAAGAGAGGCAGAAAGCAAGAGGCATGTGAGATATTTGCAGTTATGTAGAGTTGCTGTAAAATGGGCCCCAAGAATCAGCTCCACTGGTTGGGCCCAAGAATCAACTCCCCTGGTGGGCCCCAAGAATCAACTTCACTGGTGGGCCCCAAGAATCAGCTCCATTGGTGGGCTCCAAGAATCAACTTCACTGGTGGGCCCCAAGAATCAATTCCATTGGTGGGCCCCAAAAATCAACTCCACTAGTGGGCCCCAAGATTCAACTCCCCTGGTGGTCCCCAAAAATCAACTTCACTGGTGGTCCCCAAGAAACAGCTCCATTGGTGGGCCACAAAAATCAACTCCACTGGTGGGCCCCAAGAATCAACTCCGCTGCTGGCCCCAAGAATCAACTTCACAGGTGGGCCCCAAGAATCAACTTCACAGGTGGGCCCCAAGAATCAACTTCACAGGTGGGCCCCAAGAATCAACTTCACTGGTGGGCCCCAAGGATCAACTCCATTGGTGGGCCCCAAGAATTAACTTCACTGGAGGGTCCCAAGAATCAACTCTACTGGTGGGTCTCAAAGATCAATTCCACTTGTGGGCCCCAAGAATCAAGTCCACTGGTGGGCCACATGAATCAAAACCACTGGTGGGCCCCCAAGAAAAAAATTCTCTGGTGGGCTCCAAGAATCAAGTCCACTGGTGGGCCCCAAGAATAAACTTCACTAGTGGGCTCCAAAAATTAACCCTACTGGTGGGCCTGATGAATCAATTCCATTGGTGGGCCCCAGGCACTCCAATCCAAAACCAACTGCTGGAGTCAGTTTTTTTGTTAAATAGAAAATAGGATCAGATAACATTACAAAGAGGAGGGGAAGCACTTCTTAAAATTTACTTAAGGAACATCAAGGGAGTTCTCCATTGTGCTTAGACCTGCTCCTACAAAAAGACCCAGGGTAGAGCAGGGCTTTACTCTACAAGACGTTCATCCAGATTAATAACCACCCTTCTGTAGTCTTGAATTGATGAAAGTGTGAAGCTACTTTCATGTCAGGTTTAACACTAATTGAATTGCCTCAAAAAATATGTGTAAAAAGCGGAAGCCGTCCGTGGGTTTTTAGGGGAACCCCAATTGCCTAGTCAGGTCTCATTTCGAATATTACACCATTCGTGACATAATGACTTTCTTCATAGTCGTTACTCTCCTGCGCATTGCACATGATATTGGAGCGCGTCGTGGAGGACTATGTCTCATCTTCTTTTGAGTTTAAACCATTTTAAACCCTACACTGCATGAAAAGAGAAAAGTAAATTTTAATTATCCTCTGATTCGGATAAACCTTAACAAAATGTAAAATATTTAATGTGAAAGATTTTACAGCAGAAACTTCTTATACAGGGTTCTCCAGGCGAACCAAAGAATTAGATTAAAAGTTTCCCTTTTCTCTGTGGGCTTTGTAGAACGTGAGTGTGAAATTCTATAACAAATCACATAAAAACTGTTGAGTTGATGGACAACAATGGTAAAGTTAAGGTTGAAAATGACAAAAGTTCCTCATGATCCAACTATTATTCATGGTAAGACAGAAGGAGATAGAGAAGTAACAATTATTCAGCTCAGATTAGCGAGTGGAATTAGAATTTGAGTAAAACATTTTAATGATCTGTTCAATGAAAGAGGTTTTCTGAGATGTGACAAAAAATTGCCTTAAGGCGTAAAAAGGTGTAAAAATCCAAAACATTCATTATGAACCTGATAGATCCTCCGCTGCTCCAACACTTCTGGATCTGTCATCTCAGCTTGATTGTGTTTACTTTGCTATAATAAAGATGTGCCCGTACACCCTTGTGATCTCTATAGTCAGACTTGAACTGGCGCACATGGGAGCAGGGGAAAGCCTAAGTGGGCCCTTGGGCAAGTCTTGGAAATAGTAGGCTTAGAGCTGCTATTTAGGGACAAAGAAAGTAAGGGAGAAAGCAAGAGATAGTGGACTTGATTCTTGTGGCCCACCAGTGGAATTGAACCTTGGGGCCACCAGTGGAATTGATTCTTGGGACCACCAGTAGAGTTGATTCTTGGGGTCCACCAGTGAAGTTAATTCTTGGGGCCTCAAGAATCAACTCCACTGAAGGGCTCCAAGAATCAGCTCCATTGGTGGGCCCCAAGAATCAGCTCCATTGGTGGGCCCCAAAAATCAACTCCTCTGGTGGGCCCCAAGAATCAACTTCACTAGTGGGCCCCAAGAATTAACTCCACAAGTGGGCCCCAAGAATTAACTTCACTGGTGGTCCCCAAGAATCAACTTTACTGATAGTCCCAATTATTCACTTCACTGGTGGATCCCAAGAATCAACTTTACTGGTGGCCCCAAGGATCAACTCCACTGGTGGACCACAAGGATCAATTCCACTAGTGGTCCCCAAGAATCAACTCCACTGGTGGGACCCAAGAATCATCTACACAGGTGGGCCCCAAGAAGCTGTCAAATATCCCTGGGTAGGTTAGGACTAACACTGAAGAACGCTGGATCCTAGGGAGCGCATGCAGACACAGACAAGAATGCAGCTAGGAGAGTACACAGAAACATGGGACACAGCAGGGACCTCGGCCTACATGGAGACAGGTCCGTAGCAGCAGGTGCAGGGGACTGGAGACAGCAGAGACACAGCCATGTCCGCGAGGACTGTGGCATGAAGTGTCAAAGCAGCAAACAGGTGCGGGGCCAGAATCATAGCAGAGACACGGGTATGCCGGCGGTCCAAGACAGGAGCCACGGTGTGAACCGTGATACAATCAACTCCATTTGTGGACCCCAAGAACCAACACTAATGGTGGGCTTCAAGAATAAAATCCACTGGTCGCCCCAAGAATCAGCTGCACTGGTGGCCCCAAGAATCAACTCCACTGGTGGAACCCAAGAATCATCTTCACTGGTGACCTCAAGAATCAATTCCACTGGTGGGCCCCAAGAATCAACTCCACTGGTGGACTTCAGAGACCCTAGTCAGCCACCTTCTGGCTCCAGCAGATTATAGGGCAAGACCTATGAGGGCAACACTGCTGAGATCTGTGATTGACTGTAGCAGTCACTTGAATGAATGTCACTTCTGTAGCTAAGTAAACACAGATCTCCTGGCTCTAAAGTCCTAGAGTAGAGAGGGATCTATGTTGGCACTGCGGCCCGAGCGTTCAGAGGCAGCGCTGCCCGGCGGCGCTCCGCTCTGTTAGCAGGCGCCGGCCCACAGTGCTGACATGGGCAGCGTGATGATGTCACATCATCGCGCTGCCCACGCTGAGCATAGAGGCTGGAGCGCGGCGCATCGGAGGAGCGTGGACAGAGGTAAGTAACATATTTCTTATTTTACCTTCCCCAAAGCCTGCTTATATACCCCCCAAGCCTGCCTATATACCCTTCAAGCCTGCCAAAATACCCCCAAGCCTGACTATATACCCACAGCCTGCATATATACCCCAAAGCCTGCCTATATACCCCCAGACTGCCTATATACCCCCCAGCCTGCTTATATAACCCCCAAGCCTGCCTATATACCCTTCAAGCCTGTCTATATACCCCCAAGCCTGCCTATATACCCCAAGCCTGCATATATACCCCAAAACCGGCCTATATAACCCTCAGCCTGCGTATATACCCCTAGCCTGCCTAAATGCCCCCAAGCCTGCCGATATATCCCCCATGCCTGCCTATATACCCCAAGCCTGCCTATATACCCCCTAAGGCTGCCTATATACTCCCAGCCTGCCCATATACCCCCTAAGGCTGCCTATATACTCACAGCCTGCCCATATACCCCCCAGCCTGCCTATATACCCCCAAGCCTGCCTATATACCCCCAATCCTGCTTATATACTCACCAGCCTGCCTATATACCCCCTAAGGCTGCCTATATACTCAGCCAGCCTGCCTATATACCCCCAGCCTGCCTATATACCCCAAAAGCTTGCCTATATACCCCCCAGCCTGCCTATATACCCCCAGCCTGCATATATACCCCCAAGCCTGCCTATATACCCCCAGCCTGCCTATATACCCCCAAGCCTGCCTATATAACCCCAAGCCTGCCTATATACCCCAAGCCTGCCTATATACTCCCAGCCTGCCCATATACCCCCCAGCCTGCCTATATACCCCCAAGCCTGGCTATATATCTCCCAAGCCTGCTTATATACTCCCCAGCCTGCCTATATACCCCTTAAGCCTGCCTATATGCCCCGCCAGCCTGCCTCTATACCCCCAGCCTGCCTATATCCTTTAAGCCTGCTTATATACTCCCCAGCCTGCCTATATACCCCTAAGCCTGCCTATATGTCCCGCCAGCCTGCCTATACAGCCCCTCAAGCCTGCCTATATACCCCTTAAGCCTGCCTATATAGCCTCCCCCTAAGCCAGCCTATATAGCCCCTATAGCGCCCCTAAAGCTTGCCTGCCTGTATAGCCCCCCTGACGCCTACCTCTCTACTTATATGGGGCCCCGATGGCCCACCTCACCCCTGTCTACCTGTATGGCTCCCTATAGCTACCTAAACCCTACATGCCTGCCTTCATATTTGGGGCCTCCTATAGCCTATTTACCTACCTGTCTACCTATTTGGCCCTATCTATAGCCTAGCTACCTGGGGCCCACCTACAGCATACCTATCTACCTGGGGCCCATCTAGAGCATACCTACCTACCTAGGCCCTTAATACTGCCTACCTAGTGCCAATCTACCTACCTCTAGCCTACCTACCTAATTGAGACCTGCCTAACTACTGCCTACTGACCTAGCATCTACCTACCTACCTGGGGCATATTTACAGCCTACCTACCTTCAGCCTACTAACCTACCTACCAAGGGTCTACCAACCTATTTAATGGGGGTCTACCTGCTTATATGATTTGGAGGGGTACAGGCCATAGCTGTAACACAATCTCTAGGGGGTGAATTCTCTGTTCTTCCCCTCTAGGAGACTGAACTTTTAAGCTATGGCCTGTACACGCTCTCCCACCCATGGGACGTTTGTACAGAGGTGAGGGGCAGGGAGGAAGGTGCTGACAAAGTGAGGATTCTAATATATTTGTGTCCAAATCTGCAGGAACGAGTGGTGGCCGGGAGAAGTCATCATGGCGATCTGGGCCAGATGCAGAACCAAAGGGAAAGTCAACGACTCAGTAGAGAAACGTCACCTGTGAGTCACAAGATGTAACTGCACTGTCATCACTTATATGTCTGCCGAGCCTGTGTACACCTATCTACCACTATATGGTCACTGAATGGAGGTAATATGCAGTCTGTAGGGCACCTGTGCACACTGATACCTACCACTACATTGTCACTGTAATATTGATCTTTATTCAGTAATAGTGTAGGGCTTATTATTCAGTAACTATTTGGTGGTAATTTGTGGTCATGTTCTGGAGGTATAATCAGGTCCCTATGTAGTAGAGTTATTGGTAATGTTGGTTTTGGTATAGTGGGATTTGTTTGGTAGCAGGATGATAGTGATATGTAAGGTGAGGTAACCACTCCTTGTATTATGTAGTAACTGCATTACTTAAGAGTAGTGTTGAGCGATTTTTATCGACAAAGTTGAAATCGGCAAGGTTTTTATGGTGATCGAAATTTCCAGATCATGCGATAATTAAGGTTAAAATCTGAGCATCATCTATTAAGATCGCGCCCTTTTACGGCGCTTCTGTAATTTTGGCGGGCACAAATCAGATTACAGAATAGAGCAGGGTGGATGTGTGTGCGACGTCATGACTGGGATGTGTATGGTTGCGATTGGCTGGAAAAATCACATGACCTCGTTTTACATAGAACAGCGTTTCCTGTTTCAGCCTCAGTGTCTCTCAGCGTCTCATAGGGATAGGACCTGCGCTCTGCCTGTGGCCAAACAGCTCAGCGAAATTAGTCTATTTCTGCACAGAGAAACCTCTACTATTAGCTGTGATCCTTCCAATTTAGTTAGATTAGAGATTGGAAGATTTTATGTAGTTAGCTAGAGAATTTTAAAGCAGCATCTACCGCTGTAAATTCACGGCGGGGAGAGCAGGGGGGGGGCCCGCGGGCGAACACAGACAAGCTCTATCTATAAAGACACTGGATAAAGTTCACCAAGACTTATTGTAGACATTGTAGTGGAATATCTTTATTATTAACAGTTTGCTATTGAAATATTTCCTGGATATTGGGCAGCCTGAACTTATATTGGATACACATCATTTCTAGTAACTGCAGGTCTCTTTGTTATATCAGTATACATTTCAGATATGTGTTCATTTTAATTTTACCCATTACACCTGTGACTGTTGATATATCCACCTTGCATTTAAATTAAAATCCATCAATCTTGTAGTCAGCACAGTTTGTATTTTGCCAAAAATACCGTGTATCGTACGAAAAACATAACAGTTACGTGTTTTTTGACTTTTGCGCACCCAGCATTGTTCATTGACGCCAGCACCCACGTAAATCATAAAAACAGCAATTCTATATTCACCACAGGTGAATTGAAAGGTGCAAAAAATACCGTTTATTATACCAAAACATAACAGTTACGTGTTTTTTGACTTTTGCACACCAAGCATTGTTCATTGACGCAGCATCCACGTAAATCTTAAAACAGCAATTCTATAGTCACCACAGGTGAATTGAAAGGTGCAAATAATACAGTGTATTATACGAAAACATAACAGATACGTGTTTTTTGACTTTTGCGCACCCAGCTTTGTTCATTGACGCAGCTTCCACATAAATCTTAAAACAGCAATTCTATAGTCACCACAGGTGAATTGAAAGGTGCAAAAAATACCGTGTATTATACGAAAACATAACAGATACAGACTCCTTTTCCCGGCACTTTTTAATCTGGGGGTCATGCAGGTTTGGGGCTCATGCTGCGTTCCAGGACAGGGATATTCAATGTCCAGTTCAAGTAACATGATGGTTCAAATCATACTGCCTTCTGGCACTTTTTAATTTGTGGGTGATGCAGGTTTAAGGGTCAGGCTGTGGTACAAGACAGGGATAGTAAATGGTCTGTGACTTTTTTTCTGTGGCTTTTATAACCTAAGTGTGTTGCCTAAGATGTAGCACGTATCCATTTGACTGTTGTGGATGTTAATTTCAGCTTCTCCAGCCCTGTTTGGGTGTAATAATGAAGGTGTTGTTGCTCTCCATAGACTTTAATGGTAATCGCTCATAATCGATGCTCACTATCGAAAAACCTTATCGATAGCGGCCGACTATCGACTATCGCTCGATCTCGATAGCCAACGCAATCGCTCAACACTACTTAAGAGGTCACAGTAAATGTTCGTGGTCTGCCCAGAACCTGTTATACAGAACCTAAAGCATTAGGCTATGTTCAGACGGCTTATTTTGGGACATATCTCGCCCCGTATATCTCGCCGTACTGCGCGAATTACGGGCTGAAATATGTCCCAGTCATTACGGAAAACCACATTCTCAAAGAAACTAGGATTACTCTCTCCACCCTGCTCACACAATACGCCGAGCGGGGAGAAAGTGACATGTCATTTATTCACGGCGTATACGCGCCATGAACAATGCATGTCTATGGGGCCTGCGGACTGCTGCCCCCCCTACCCCGCGTCCGAGCACACAGCGTAATTGCGAGGCGAACATAGCCTTATACAGAAAATATTATACAGAACCTAAATTATTGTACAAAACCTATTATACAGCACCTTTTATTCAGAACCTAAAGTATTGTACAGAACCTGTTATACAGAACCTAAAGTATTATACAGAACCTAAAGCATTATACAGAACCTGTTATACAGAACCTAAAGCATTATACAGACCCTAAAGCATTATGCAGAACCTATTATACAGACCCTAAAGCATTATGCAGAACCTATTATACAGAGCCCAAAGCGTTATACAGAACCTATTATACAGACCCTAAAGCATTATGCAGAACCTAGTATACAGAGCCCAAAGCGTTATACAGAACCTATTATACAGACCCTAAAGCATTATGCAGAACCTAGTATACGAACCACACATTATACAAAACCCTATGAAATCAATGGCGTTCTTTTAAATACATAGGCAAGCAGGGGCCTCAGAGAAATGCCCCTATGACTGCCTTTACTCTGGATTGTAGATCATGAATATGGTCCATTAACCCCTTCCTTAAACTCAAAACGCTCTCAAATTTCTAAACCAGACTTGCTTTATGACGAAAGTATTGTACCTTCAACCTAGTTTTAAACCTACCTGATTTGCCAATAACCTAATAGCCATGAGTCTGATGGTGTAGGCTTCCTCCCATGACATGGAATTATTCAATCTAATTTAATGTAATCCCTCTGCTTTGACCAGCTCTCTAGAAAATTCCTGTTTTTTCCTTTTTCCTAATAGAAAAGCTTCACGGTGTACAGTACACAGCAATTTCCACATCATTTAAGAGGATAACGCTCGATAAGTATCATATATTAAGGTTTTATGTTAAAATGCACTTTCAGATCAGCCTGATTGTGCTTTGAAGGTCACTAGAAAGTTGCATGAAAAGAATAAGATTGCTCTGATACTAAGTGCTGGTATCTGAGAAACACAAGAAATGCAGGAAACCTGATCTGTAGGGCAGGACACAGTTTACAACCCTGAATTATTTAAGCTAAACTCAACAGAGGATGCTTCTAGCTTTCACTTGCAGACTGGTGCCTTGATAAAGAACCCAACCCAAATCTAGTGAGTTGGATCGGGGATACCCCCCAAATCAAATTTAGCCAAATATTGGCAAAAAAAGTCACTTTTAATTTAAAAGGGGAAAAGTGCCCCATCAAAAAATGAGTCATTGTTTAAGTCCCTTTTTTATGTTAAAAACTTTTTTTTAGGAATTTTTTTTTTTTTTAATTTTTTTTCTACACTTTCAATATTTTTTAAAATTCTTAAGCTTGCATTTTTCATTTTGGCCACTAGGCCTTGTTTGCCTCCCTCTACAAACAGTCAGAGAGTGCTTTACAGTAGCTTTCATGCCTAGGACTTAAGACTGACTCAGTCCCTTACTTCTATAGGAATTTTCTAGTCATGCTCTTGACCTAAAAAAACAGTGTGCGGGAAGTGAAAGGGGAAGTTTGACATCTCCCTTGTGACTGGGGATCCGTGTTATCTATTCACACGGTGGGTCCCTTCATTTTTTTGACCCTTTTTTGTCTGATAATAGCAACAACTGAAATCTTTCCTACAAACGGGAAGTGTCAACGATTTTTTAGGTTTAGGGCCAAAGTGAAAACTGCAGGAGTTAAGAATTATTTTAAAATATTGAAAATTTAAAAAACCCAAAAAATTCCTAAAAAGTGTGTTGAACATAAAAATCTGAGTTAAACAATAAGTAATTTTTGATGACATATTTCCTTTAAAGGGGTTTTGCCATGATCTCATTTCATACCTGCTGCATCCAGCTCTTAAGCTCTGTTTGCTCAGAAGGGGGCGCGCGTGTTATTTGTTTAAATTTGCAGATATGGACCCAGCAGATACATCACCGGGCCTTTCCCCTCGTAGTCAAAGAAAGGTCTGTTTATTTAAACTTTGGGTGAGATTTGAGGGGTAATGCTTTTGTTTTCATAGCAAAAGGGGTCGTTGGTTTCAAACCCCTGCAGGAACCAAACCGTGATTTTTTTTCTCTTATCAATACACATCCCTCTTTGAGGTTTCTTTTTTATTTATTTGCACTGTTTGACTAATTACAAAAGCCCCCCTGTGGGAAGGGTGAGCATTCTGACCGGGAGGGGAGCCTCACCCCGGGTCGTATTCCCGGGGAGACACTTAAACAAGGGGATCACAAAAGACAGCTAGAACAAAAACGGTCGGGAATTTTTAAAAATAAGAATGGTAAAATGTTTGTTTTTTTTTCATTTCAATTTCCCACGTCAATTTACTTTGGGGCAAAACCCCTTTAAGGCAAATTTTCACATGGCTTAAAGTGGGATTACCCCGCCCCATTTTCGGCCCCGCGCAAAATAAAGGGCGAGATACGTCCCAGTCATAGGGTAATCCACTTTTCTCATAGAGAATTTGGATTACGTCTCCTCTCCCTGCTGGGACAATACCGACGATGACAGTCAATTATTCAGGGCAAAACCCGCCGAGAATAATTAATGCAGGGGGCCTGGATACCGGGCCACCCAGTCCCGCTCCCGCAATTACTGCTGTGTGACCATGGCCTAAGGGTATGTTCACACAGTGTATTAGGGCATGTAATATATGCGTCACAATACACCTGGTGTTTTAGAAATACACGCTGACTACCATGTACTTTGAACACACTGACTGACGGCTCCTATTCATCTTCACTCTCTCCGGCGCGTAACCTCCTGGAAGGAGTGACATGTCAATTGTCAATGAGAGCTATAAATTACCGGAATTGCAGGGTAATTATGTGCCGAAATACACCCCCCAAAAACGCCTGCAACAACCCTAATTTAACTCAGTTTAAGGTTAGGAGTAGAGATAAAATTTTCCCCAAAATTCGTTTCTTTTCACTTCGCCGAATTTTTTGGGCAAAAAAACTTCTTCCGATTATTTTGGCACGAATCACTTAAAAAGCAGTTTTTTTCCCCGGGCTGCACAGAGCCTGCAGGGTGCTGTGAACGTTGTGCCACTTAAATATGCAGGGGGAGCTTTTTTTGGCCCTTCAACAATGTTTGTTTTTTTAGTATGACACGCAATACTGCCACCGCTCTTAGAACGCTTAAACTAAAAAATTCCCCTTTTGGGCACTTAAAGGGCAAAACTGCCCAAAAAAAACTGAAGCGGGAATGTACCCTGATAAACAGCAGCAAAGTAAAAAAAAACAACTGAGAGCTCAGTCAAATTAGTGGATGTGGAGTGACGCCGGCAACAAAAGGGGTCAGGCGTGGCACAAGACTTCTGGAGGGGGAAAAACACGAAAACCACAAGTGGCACAATGACTGAGAGCGGGGGCAGGGCGCACCAAGCAGCAGCATAGTAAGACAGTGGCAAAATGCATTCTGGAGGGTGGCAAAAAGGAGGAAGCCAAGAGGGGACAATACTGAGAGCGGAGGTCCACGGCGGCAGCATTATGAGGTGGGCAGGGGCACAATGCTTTCTGGAGGGGCAAAACAGTATTCCACAAGTGGGACAATGAACAGTGTGGGGACATGGCACAGCATGGGGGGTCGGGGCAGTGGCACAATGACACAGTGGGAGGTGAGGGGAATACCGTCCCGGTAAAGATTTTTTGGTGGCAATGGAAAACGGGCAGCAAGTGTGGCATCAGGGGGGGCGGCATCAGATAGGGCTGACAGGTAGTTTGAACCCAGACCATTTCCACAGTTTGGGGGAGGCGTCATGGCTGATTAGTCGACGCCTAAGGGATTGTTTTGGGAAAACCTGGGCCCACCCCCTGATTCATCTTGCAAAGGTCAGTCGTTCCACATTTCCCGTGGACAAGCGGTTCTTCTTGGGTAACGATGCCCCCGCCGCACTGAGCACCCCCCTCTGATGCCACATACTGGGGCCCGGCAGGACACTTCTCCACGCAAACCGGCAAGTTGCGGCCCCACATCCATTTGGGGTGCCCATATCCAGCGGATCTTCTAACTGGGGGGGCAAGTGCTTTCCAAAAAGGCCACCACCTGTTGGTTTTAGGGACCTCCCGGGCCCTGCTGCTGCTGGGGACGCCCTCCTCACTAGGCCGGTAGGAAGCTGGCATCGTGACTCCAGACTTAGGGTTTCTGCGAGGAGCTGGACTCTCCAAACCCCCCCCCTTCCCCCCGCAGTCGCGGGAGTAGTCCGTGAGCGCGGGAACCCCCCCGTAACCTGTCAGAGGGGGACGACCCCACATAGGGACGCCAAAAGTTTTTGGAGGATTTCCCCATAGTATTTGATTTGCTTCCTCTCAAAACTGGGGGAAAAAAGGGTCCCATTTTGGACCGATAGCGAGGGGCCAATAGGGTGGAGACCAAAGTCATCCCTCTGCCGGTGCTGACTATTCGGCTGTCACTAGCCAGGGAAATAAGCATGCTGCGGGCCATCGCACAAGTGACTCCAGGGGCTCCCTGCCTCCATTTTCCCCTGTATACTGCCACGGTCTTGGGGGTCACCCCGCCTCGTCTTTTTCCCCCACCACCTCCTCCACTGCTCCGCCCCCTCTCTTTCACCGGGTAGAAAATCCACTCATTTCACCAACAAAGCTTTTGCTCCAATGTCCCCCTCCTCCATTTCAGTCCCCCGGGCCATTGGGCCCAGATGTAGTCGCCACGTCTCCAGGCCCCTCCCGACAGATTTTTCAGCATCTTTCCAGGACATGAACGGGGGAATGACTTATTCATCCCGTATCCCGGCGACTGACAAAAAACGCGCCTCCCGAATGGCCTCAACAAACGCAGGGGGTTTTACGCAGAAACTGCCACTGGGTGCATCAAAAACTACACGGGGATACTTTTGCTCCTGGGTCATCAAAAAATCGTTATGGCCTTTCTCTTTCATAAATCGGGCCAACATGTGCAGGCGAAATTCCCCAAAGGTGGAAACATCGCATATCAGAGTGTGTTGGGGAGGCCGTTCTGCCGCTGCAACTCAAGGGGGTGTTTTTCCCCCGGGGTTTGAAAATGGATAAAGTGCATCACAGTTTCCTGGGCCCTTTTTAGAATGTTTTGAAGATCGGTGGAAAATTCAGGAACCTTTTCACAACCAGATTGAACAGTCGCCATGCAGGGGGCATGGGCCATCCCCCCGGGGGCAGACGACACCCTGTTCCCCCCATTGTCCGTCACCATGGTTTCCCATTTCAGTTGGCGGGGGAAAGCCAAAACATCGATTTCTTGGCAGACGCGGGCAGTTCCTCCCCCTGTGTACTTTCGTTCCCCAGGCAACCCGGGGAGAACTGCGTGACACCCGCGTGCCCTACACAGTGGGAAAGATAACAGTACTTTTAGGGCCCGAATGGGGGTGGTGAGGGGGAGGAGGAGGCGGGACATTTGGGGCAGGGGCACCATTTTTACAAAGTGGAGGAGAAAGCGGCGTCCCTTCCAAGTTGTTTGGGGGTGCCGGGCTAACCCCATTCACCCAGTGGGACGCAAAGGACATTATGGCCCCGACCGAGTTTCACTCCAGCTCCGCGCTGCCGGCACCTTGGAACAAACCGATAAGCTCAAAGGACTGACCCACCTTCTTTCACATATTTATTAATGCTGGTACTGCCTTTTTTGGAAAAAAAAATTTTCGGGTTGAACCTCCACTCGGCTCGGCACAAGCCCTTAGTTCTCTGAAAGGTGCGATCCACCATTTGGGAAAAGGGTTTGCAGTACCAACAACTTGGACAGGAGCCCGGGCAGCTGCTGCACCTTAGGGAGGTTGGAAAGCATACTTTTCTCTTTGCAACGGCTCGCGAACGACTGCTGGCACCCTATTTGCGAGGGGGCAAGGGGCACTGGACAGGGAGGGAGGGAAAGGAAAACAGCTCCCCCTTTTGCAAGGTGGGGAGCCCTTTACTGGCTGCAATGGCATCGTGCCCCTGGCGCTGCTGCTGCTGCTGTTGGCACGCAGGGGACCACCACATCTGAGCCACGTTTCTCCCAGGGGCCCCGGAGGTCGCGCATGTGTTACGCAGGGCCGTTGTGCCCCGTTTGCTCCCTGGCCCCGCTTCACTTTCCCGCTTACAGATTTTACATATCCCAATTTTGGCCCTCCGTGTCTTTGCAAAGAAATGCCACAAAACCCCCGAGATGGGATTTTTTTTCCGCCAAGCTCCGCACGATGACTACTGCCGCCCTGCCTCGCTGAGCCCCTGTGCCGCTACTTTTTTGGACCTGCGAACGGGTTTTTTAAACCCCGTGGCCCCCTGGCCCCACCTCCCCCTGCGCATCCTCTGACTCACGGGACACACCCACTTGCTGGCTGTGCTGCGCACGCCAAGCTGACGCCCCTTCTCCTACGATGATGAAGCCCTTGCCTCACCCGGCCCCAATGCGGCGGTTACACATCATCATTTGTGTTTCACGTCACTGCTGTCCTCATCACCCGGGCTTGGTATGCAGAGGGTGACCCCCCCACACTACCTCCATGCCCCTCTCAACATCTATTTTTACCGCCTACTGCAAGAAGCAGGGGATATTGGCCCCCCTTTCTTTGCTGCCAAGTAGCTGCTGACTGCCCTCCTCAAAATTTTTCACCTCGCTATATAGTGGCCTGCGCCCCAAACCACATGTAACTCTGGCTAGGAACCGGTGGGGGAGAGGGGGGCTGAGGACAGGTGAGGGCCGCTACCCCCCCCGGGGCCCTGCCCAATAAGGGTTTTTGTCTGACGTTTTCCACCGACTCTTTTCTGGGGGGTCAGATGTCATCTGGGGGGAATGGGACCTATCAACCAATAGAAACCCTTGGGGGTTTCTAGTCAGAACCCCTCTAATGACGCGGGGTTGTGGCCCAACCCAGTGCCCCCGCTGCACGTCCCCTTGCTGTGCTGCACCTGCTCCAGGAATGTTTGTGCCTCTGCCACTCACGTAAGAGCCTGCCACCCCCCTGCTGACATACGTTTGTTCTAAAATTACGACCTGTTTATGAAGATATTGTATATAATTAATACCACCCTGTATTTTACTCCAAATAACCCAGTAACAAGCTTGGGTAACCCTTGGGTATAAATTGGCCTCACAAAATGGGCAGGAAAAATTGACTTGTATGTGTCGTTTAAAAACTCTGGATTTTACTAATATAAAAACACAAAAAGGGTTAAAATTTAAACCTTCGGGTATGAATTAGGGTCAGAATTTTTTCTGTGGGAGTGAAAAACAAAGTTTCTTTTACTGAGACAACTGCAGAACAACGCTTTAATTTAACCCCCCGGAGTAAATTGTGCAAAACAATTGGGCCCCCACAAACTATACTTGACGTGTTACAATTTCTGTTTTCTACCCCACAACAAGAGATAAAATTGTAATTAACCTTCGCTTTTGGGAATTATGCTAAGGAAAAATTAAATTTTGGCGTTGAAAAAAACGGGGTTTTTTTGGGGGCAGCACACCAGCAAAAAAACGCTTATTAACCCCTGGGTTAAATTTCGCAATAGAAATTTAGCGCCAAAAATTTGTGGGATTTGAATTTTTAAAAACGCTGTTTCTTTAAATAATACAACAGGAACGGCTTAGATCCCCCTTTAGAATTGAATGAAAATGCAGGCAGTGGACGCACACTGGATTTCAGATCCCAAACCCCAAAAAATCAAAATAGAACATTAAAAAACATTTTCTGAGACAAGCTGAGACACCCCACAGAAAACGCTATATAAAAATCAATTCTTCAGTAAAGGGATCAGCCGCGGCAGCACCTTCCCTGATCTACAGTGAGAGGAGTGTGAGCTCCCGCGTCGCGCCCGGAAATTATATAGGCGGTGAGTCACAGAATCCCGCCGGTCCCTGTTGGCTTCATCTCTGCACATGTCATCAGGGTATCCCTTCACCCCCCAGAGTGCTTTGCCCCATGACGCCATGTGCTCGCAGCCATTTTATCAATCAAAAGCACACTTCGTTCACTCGAAGTACCTCAAACTTCGACTTCGTTCAGAACCGACGTTTTCCTGAAATTCTAAACAAATTCCACTTCGTTAGAATCGATTCGCCCATCTCTAGTTAGGAGTTTTAGGGGTTACTAAGTTAACCTACCTTTTGGTGTTGCTTCGGGTCTTGCATCCCTCCAGGACTTCCGGAGTGATATACTTTGGGAACTAGAAACAACGTCAGCCATGATGCACAATGTCCGATATTATCTCCGACATTATTTTTGCCTTCCATGACAAAGAGGCAACCTAGGAAAACTGAAAGAGTCATCAAACAGTTGTACCAAAAGTGAAGAGATGACTGGAGCAACAGTGAGAGGTAAGTTAATCTCTAAAGCTCCCTAAAAATCTTGACCCTAACTTATGGTTAGGGTTATGGTAATGGTTATGGTCATGGTTAGTCTTATCAACAGGGTTAGAGATTAAACTCGGTTTCGGCATATTCCGAACCTAAATTTTTTAACAAGTTTGGTTGAACAATTGTCAATCTAAACAGAGCCCTATCCGAGCAACCCTTCTACAAATATATCATTTTTTAATACCTCTATGACTACATTACTTTTATCCTGTCTGGATCCAATCCATTAACACACTCATAATCAGCCTGCAAGACGCGGAACTTTAAGAGGACTTGTTATACTTAAGGAGTATGATAAATCTTATTAGCTGCCCTAAATTACTAATGACCAGCCTCAGTATTAAGTACATCAATACACATGAATTAGAACCCACTAATTTGTGGGGATCAAGATAAATGGCCCATGTTGGCTTCAATCTAAATGGAAATTGTCCCAGAATCATTGCGCCCTATCAAAAGGCAATTATGTAGAAGAACAATGGTGTTATAATTGCCAAGCTATTTATGAATGTGTTAAACAATGTCTGTTCCATCATTTAATTACCATTAAGGTGATTGATTTCCAGACAGATAAAAATACATCTGTTTTCCTCATTTTAGGTAGCCCAATCTTCCTAAACTTGATTGAAAATTGCTTTGGGTGAGATTCGCATGTATTTAAAGGAACTTGTAAAGGAAGGTAAATTACCTGTGCTCTAAATCATTATAATGTAAATGACAACTTCTGAAGAGGGAATATGAAGGCTCGATGGCATGTCTTCTAAATAAGATGTCATTTATGGAGGCTCCTCTGCAGGATCTAAACTTTTTACCAATATATTGAAAGCCCCCTCCCTCCCCCCAAAAAAAATTCGTTGTGTGGTAGAATTGGACCAATCACTGAAAATACCTACCCAAATCCTACATCTAAAATATAACTTTTATTTCTATTCTGTCCACTTACCTTGCCGCGATCCTGCTGTACTTCGGGCGCATGCTCCTGCTGCTGGCCGGACATGCGACACCCCCCCAGCGGGTGCAGACGTTGCTGCAGCTCAATTTAAAGGGAAAGCGCGCCGGCGATTAGTCTCACCGGGCACTGACTCTATTTAAGTCCTGCTCCTTCCATATCACCTTGCTGAATCGATAGTGCCCTGTGCTTAGAGAGGAAGCATTCTGTTGTACCTTATTGCCATTACCGTGTATCGTCCTTTCTGCCTCCGTCCCTCGACCATGAACCTTAGCTGCCCGTCCCCGACTACGAGCCTGCCTTACGATTCTGTACCACGCAACACCTCGGCCGCCACCGCAAGCAAGTCACGTCAGGGGTAGTGATCTGGTAACAATCCACCACAGCAAGTCCATCCCGCTCCCTGGCGTGGCTACTACCATCGCTTGCGGTGGGTCCAGAGGATCCACTACCACTGACCATTACAGTTATCTTGATTCTGTGGGCTGGTATGAATTTGGCAATATCCAATTTCTACAGCTTTTGTTATATTTTACGACTTTGACGAGAAGAAAAACTTTTATTTCTTTTTAATTTACTTTGTGTCACCATTTTCTGAGACAAATAATTTTTCTTTTTTTGCTTTTGGAGCTGTATGATGACTAAAATTTGTGCATGGAGATGTTTAGTTTTTATTGGTACCAATTTAGAATTTTTGTGTTTTTTTTTGTCACCTTTTCTTGGTCATGAAATGAACAAAATACCTAAATTCTGATGTTAGTTTTCTTGTAGGGTGTTCACTGTGCAGGATAAATAACGAGTTTTTTAATAGATTTTTACAGATCCAGTGATGCTAATTATGTTAATTTTTGGGGGTTTGTTGGTTTTGAATAATTAGGGAAAAGAAGGTTTGAAGTTCTTACATTTTTATCTAGAATTATCCCTGACTCCAGCCACTAATGGCAGGTGCCAGTCGTAATTAACAGCTGGCAGCCGCTCTATCTCGCAGATGAGCCGTCTCCGTACACCCTTAATGCTTCCATGACAGATATATACTTCATAGAGCATTAAGGGTCAAAGCTATTTTTATGCAGTACACTGTAACAATGATTTCTGAGCAGAATCCCCATGTTTTCCATATCAAAATACTTGTACATTCTGCTGCAGTGGTCTTCAAACTGCGGCCCTCCAGCTTTTGAGAAACTACAATTCCCATCATGCATTTATATAATCTATAACAGTGGGCATGATGGGAGTTGTAGTTCCCGAAAGCTGGAGAGCCGCAAGTTGAAGTCTACTGTTCTACTGGGAATTCATGTCCTAGGATATATTTACGGGAATCCACACCTTAATTCTTCAGTTGAACTAAACTATGTCCATAAGTTTTGGCAAAATCCTCTGCTATTATAAATGGCAGGAATTCTCTGGTTGTTTCATTCTGTCCTTCATATCCAACCTCTTGAGAGGTGGTGGTTATTCAGCTGCCTCAAAGAACTTTAAAAGCAGGCAAGCTGACCAGGTAAAATAGTTTTAAATTTGTTAGCGAGAATTGGATAATTGCCACTTGGTGTGGATTATAGTGCTTCTTCTGAAAGATTGTTCTGTCTTTTATTTTTCTGAGTATTTGTATTTAGTTGCAGAGTTTAATTTTGCTTCTTGTCCAACCTAACCTTGCTCTGTGGAGTCTATTGTAGTCCTTGCCTCATCAGGGTAAGTTTTAGCTTAGGGATACCTTTAGAATTAGCTTAAAGGATGATATAGGGTCAGTGGGGTCTCAGTTTCAGGATCAGATGTCAAGGGAAATATCCATTGTGGAAACATAACCTAGATCTACTGTGAAATGAAAAATAATTACAAAAAGTGTTTTTTAAAAATACAAATTAAAAGTGTAAGATCTTAATAAGAGCTGCAAGAAAGTAATACAGACAAAAATACAAAATTAGAGGCAGGTTGCCAAAGAAAGCAAAATCAATCTCCTCAAAGTATTAAGGCATACAAATGCAAGAAGACAAAGGTCAGAGTATGTATGATCTCTTAAAGGGAACCTGTCACATAGATTCTGCTTCCTTGCTGAAGGCAGCACAAGCTAGTGACATGCTGATTCCAGCAAGATACAGCAGTTTCAGAACAAGTAATGCTCAAACCTGGCAGTTTGCAGCCTGTTCTGCCAGAGAGGAGTCCACTTAATTTACGAGCAGGTGTTAGCCCCGCCCATCTGTGGCTAGCTCCACCTACTCACTGCTGATTCAACCTTTTACTTTGAATAGGTAGAAGCCTGTGAATAACTGACAGGTGGGCGTG